>JABACO010000010.1:2994730-3020618 GCA_013339895.1 Ephydatia muelleri
TGTTTAATAGGATCAAGTCTGATAGCCAGCAGTAGAAAATTGAACACTCATATCATGAGAATACCCTGAGTGGTGTGAACATAAGTTATTGACTAATTCAATAGTACAATAAAATGTGAGCGCATGCACATTAACGTACATCCCGAATAGCAGCCATGCAGATTCCAATGGGCATTGGTTGACTCCAATTATACCTCCCGCTTTTCATAAAACGCCAGCCCTTTGCAATTACAATAAACCTCTCATCTCATGGAATCGATGAAATCACTGGCTTAGAATACACATTGCATAGAGCATACTAATATAGAGCATACAAACGCTTAGTTTGTACCATGCGTCCGTACGTGTGTATAAAGCGTCACACGTGCATGCACTAAATAATCAACCGGCTATAAATCTGGTCGACCGTCTTAAAATCAGGTCAAAACTGACTGAGTTATACTAAATCGGGCCTTACATATACCGGTTACTCTATATAGTGCAGAGCGTATCACATCTGATGGCGATGGTTGAAACACGAATCCTGTTTGCACATTATATGAAACACCGAGTGTAGCGTCGTTAGGAATTATATATTTGCATCATTATAGCCTCTCAGTGTTTGTATACGCTCGTTTCTATGTAATCCGTTTTCGCAATGCAAAATGGTATATAAACGAGCTACGTTTACATACAGACCATGCATGCGCGGCTTAAGGCAGGAATTCAGCAGAGTCCTTTAATTTGAATCTCTATACGGAGAAGGCCGCAAATGTCGTTTGGAATCAAGGTATCTTACATGGCTTCATTTCTCTTGCTGGTGAGCTTCTGCAACGGACAAGCGCGGGATAAGCCCAAAGTTCATCCTCAAGGAGGTAGGTGCATCTTTCGGGTCCTGCATGAATGCATTCGTCAACACGCTGGTATAGACTCTTTTGATAATTGGCTCCACTACAGGAGTGTACCTGGCTGCTCTCTACAATGCTGAAACACAAGGCATTGAAGATAATTACATCGTTGTTCTGCACCCAGGGACCAATGGTGTGTACAAAAATGTGTACAAAGCACGGATGCGATTATATACATGTAGTGTATACAGCGCACCTTGTGCATGACATTTTCCATCCAGTTAGGAATCATTTGAAGAGCATTTATACGCTATTAACCTCGAAGGACAAAATACTGGCGAACTTCAGCATTCAGCAGCTCACAGGATATGGTGCTATGCTCACTAAAAAGTCGGTTGGTAATTCATGCAGTGCATATAGATTGATGAGTATTCCGCGACCGTCTGCAGAACACTACATAAGTTGAGGACAAAAAAAGAAGTACAATACATTGAACAAAACACCATTCCCAATCCTGAAAGCTGCACTGAACAGATATCAGCGCTATGGGTAAGTGCCATATAGATCCCCCAAAACTTGGGATTTGCTACAGTAAGTCTTACATTTCTATTGCGCGTACTAGAAATTTTATAATGCATGCGCTAGCTAGGTCCCTTTTCGAGGAAACGATTCCATGTACTGTTCTACATGTATAATAATTATTACAATGTTTCCAATCAGTCTACATTCCGTACTGATTAACACCATAAGAATACTTTTGCGCAGGGTGAATTGCATGTGATGATCTGCATAAAATCATATACGTTTATGCTGACGCGTCTTACAAATTATGGTGGCTTGACCGACATGTATATACACGTATATTATAGGGTCTGAGACGAATCTCTACACGTGATCTGCCATTGGAAAACACATACAAATATCTTAGTAAGTCCAGCATGCTGGCGCTGACGATTATATTATAATGGGCATTCACACCCCACTTCAGACACTGGCGAAGGCGTGGTCGTGTATATAATTGATTCGTGAGTGCTCATTTATTTGCATCGTGCATGATGGTAATCAATATCATGCATGATTCTATGTGACCATATGCAACAGAGGTATCGACGAGACTCATCCCGACTTCGAAGGAAGAGTCAGTTGGGTAATGCCAGCATAAGCGCGCCCAAATGAATAGCATGTTGCATGAACATGCCTTCGCTGCATGGTATAAACATATATATATGGGACAGTTCACGAGAAAATTGCACCACTCATATATTATAAAAATGTTATAAAAATGCATCACGTTTGCATCGCTATAACTTCCCAACGATTAACGCTATCGACATCCTATTTTCACCACTTCATACTACACCATTTCTCTACAGTAAAATGCATTTTGGAGTCTTGGACTATATCCGTGCCGACGTTCCTACGTGCGATACCCCCTGGGGTTCAAAACTACCATATCTTCGTGTAGGAGCGGTCAAATCGCTTCAAATTCGGTATGTAGGTAGAGAGGTCCTATACCTATCGATTTGTTCTGTTCGTTAATTTTTATGCCATCTGTTACGGAGATACAATTGAATAAACTACGTGCACGTTTTCCCGCTTGATTCGCGCCAATGTAATAATCCCCGCCTCCCCATACATTGAGCGGAGCGCAATTTGCCCAAATCATTGGCGCGAAACGAGCGCGAAAATGTGCACGTAGTTTGTTCAACTGTATCTCCGTAACGGATTGCATAAAAATTAACGAACAGAACAAATAGATAGATATAGGACCTCTCCACCTACAAACCGAATTTGAAGCGATTTGATTACTCCTACACGAAGATATGGTAGTTTTGAACCCCAGGGGGTATCGCACGTAGGAACGTCGGCACGGATATAGTCCAAGACTCCAAAATGCATTTTACCGTAGAGAAATGGTGTAGTATGAAGTGGTGAAAATAGGATGTCGATAGCGTTAATCGTTGGGAATTTATAGCGATGCAAACGTGATGCATTTTTATAACATTTTTATAATATATGAGTGGTGCAATTTTCTCGTGAACTGTCCCATATATATTATAATATGGGTCAGTTTCCGAGAAAATGAAAAGTGGCTATATATATAAAAAGTTATTAAAATGCTTCACGTTTGAATCGCTAAAACTCCGTAAAGGTTTAAGCTATCAACTTCCTGTTTCGAACACTTCTTGCCACACCACTTCTCTCTACAAAATTCGATTTTGGTGTCTTACCCTTGCTCCTTGCCGACGTTACAAGGCACAGTACCCCGAGGGGTTCAAAATCCAGGTAGCTCCCTGCAGGAATGTCCAAATCACTTCAAAATCGATATGCACGTAAAGGAGTCCTGTCGCTATTGATTTCTGCAGATCGTTGATTTTTACCTTATCCGTTATGGAGATACAGCAATGCAAAGTAAAGTCCACGTTTCCCGCTCGAATCGCGCCTTTCTCAGTCCCACTCGGGGGAATGGAAGCGGTTCAAGGACTGAGAAAGGCGCGATTCGAAATAGGAAGTTGATTGCTTAAACCGTTATGGATTTTTAGCGATTCAAACGTGAAGCATTTTTATAACTTTTTATATATATAGCCACTTTTCATTTTCTCGGAAACTGACCCATATATATATAGGGGTATGATTATGAAAACCCAACACCTCAAGATCCAAACCACCAGAAGCCACGCAGCGATCACGGAACACACGTTGCAGGTGTGTTAATTGCCTGTCCGGAGTTGAGATGCCATAATTTACACGCTTCTTTACAACGACGGTATTTTATTATAATAATTGTTTTAAAGGTATTGCTATATCCAAAACATATGGTGTGGCTAAACAGGCAAAGGCTGTTGCATTGAAATATGATTCAACACTGTGAGTTCATGTACTACAGCATGTGCATCATGAATGCATGCACCTGCATCGCTGCCCTATATAGGGATGTCATCCTGGCTATTGAGTTCGCGGTAAACAATCATGCGAAGGATAGTAATCCGAGGAAGAGGAGAGCAGTAATAAAGTGAGTTTTGCATAAACTGGAACTCAATACGGTAATGACAATTTCTCCCCGCGGCCACAAATGCGGCCAGTATGTCCCTCGGAGTATCGCGAGACAATGCACTGAATTCCGCCGTGGATGATGCAGTTAGCGCGGTAAGTGGATGAATGCATATATAAAGTGTGGAGAACTTAGTTTGTCGATACTGTCAATCATTTCAAGCCTTGTGTGTCAGTGCATGAACTGGACCCATGTAAGAATGATTAAACCATGGATTCACGAGTGTTTCGCGCGCGGTTCACCTACGAGTATACCTTACGAAATCCCGGATACGTTAGATGGGTACGTCCTTTACCTCGAATCGTGCATACACTAAGGGTGTTTTTAGAGATGGGTACTGCACATAATGCATGTAATCCATCCGTTGTTGTGACACACTGGGTTTGTGGGAACGAGACCAGCCTGACCTTTTTTTAACGCTCATTCGAAAACCACGTCCACGGAGCCTATACTACTTGCAATGGTTTAATAATACTTTTCTGGTTTTAAAAACTCATACGGCAACAATATTCGGTTATGACGCTACTGCATGCAAAGAGACGTTGAATCTAAATATGCACTTTGGTGGAATAAACTGATACTTTTGTGAAGATTTTATGCGCCTGAGAAAATCCAATTAACAATCAGGATGAACATCATGCAACTATATAATGTTTTTGCAATTGGTGAAGTAAAACAAATGTATCACTATAGTATGGTAGATCTGGGCATTTTGGCCTGACGTTCTCGCTTCACTTCGTGACACCACAGACAACTTTAAACTGTATAATATTTCTGACAAGACACATGCACAAATGCTTCGACTAGAAGGAACTGCTGCGTATTTTAAGTCCATTTACATGTGGGTTCCACGTCCTAGTCAGAGAACCTTCCTTTGTGCGCAATTTTTAAAGCGAATGTTAGTTTCATTTTCACCAGTTAGCGATGAAAATTAACCAGGTAGAATTTTAATACTTGTTTACCGTATATATTATCGGCAACAGAGAACTTTTTAATTGATAATTGAGACTTCTGACTTCCCTTGTCAAAATTAGCCGCCTCACTGTGATGGATAATTGCTTGGGGCAATTTTGCACATTCTGAAATCCTGACTGTGGTGGGATTGCATGGCCTCGTCGCGCTCGCGCTCTCTCTCTCTCTCTCTCTCTCTCTCTCTCTCTCTCTCTCTCTCTCTCTCTCTCTCTCTCTCTCTCTCTCTCTCTCTCTCTCTTCTCTCTCTCTCTCTCTCTCTCTCTCTCTCTCTCACACACACACACACAACCCGCCCCCAATCCCTACCACTAAATCCTGTATTTGCCGCGATGCGCGTGCCAAAATCTAAAGCGGGTAGAACGATAAATCATTCTTAACGCACGAGTAAATGTTCTCAGTTTCTAGCTGTAATGAGGCGTACATGTACGTATCCATTGTAGGACCAGATCTGGAGCTTCTGTGAGATAATCCCACGTGGGTTAAGTATGCAAGTTTTATATGACAGAGAGAAGTCGGGGCGAAATTTTAGGCTCATGCCTCTGCGGGTATAACATGTGTACTTGGTTGTAATGCACACAATACATGTACATGTACACATGTTACGTGTATGTACAGCGATGCTACATGTATATGAAATTGATACCCTCCGTGCTTTAAATCGGAAGGGTTTAGTGGTCGTCGTAGCAGCAGGAAATCAGGATGTAGATGCTTGCACTCAGTCTCCTGGATCAGCTTCAAAAACGTAAGTTCAATCCACACCTGTTAAGTCGCTGACATCATGCTCTGTTTGCCATCTTTGTCAACAGAATAACAGTTATGAACAGCCAGATAGACGACACCCGCAGGCCTACCAGTAACTTTGGAGACTGTGCTCACCTTTACGCACCCGTGAGTTGTTAGGAATCTTTTTCTAATAATAACATATATGACCCAACAGGGCACGAACATTTTGTCCACTTTACCGAACAATGGAGATGGTACTAAAACCGGTAA
Organism: Ephydatia muelleri; assembly: GCA_013339895.1. Taxonomy (NCBI): domain Eukaryota; kingdom Metazoa; phylum Porifera; class Demospongiae; order Spongillida; family Spongillidae; genus Ephydatia; species Ephydatia muelleri. Next base: position 3,000,575 of record JABACO010000010.1, read on the forward strand.
GCAACGAATACGCGCACACGGTACATGTAGAACTGTAATTTTTTTAATGAATGCGGAAACACACATGTGTGTAGTATGAATACTGTAAAGTAGGCCCTCCGCCCCCAACGAGGCTCTTCAAACGCCGCGTATCTCCGTAAACGTTTTTAATTGTCTCCTCAAACGTATATTCAGCATTTCAGCACAGGGAAAAAAATGGGTCGAATCAAGTTTTGATTTTATAAAGGATTTTAGAATCATTGTGTGATCGAACATAAAAATCAGACATGCACATAACAGTCAGACATGCTAAATTTATATTAGACACACCCTGTGGGCCCCCCAATCCTGTTTATGTTCCTACGCTTCTGTTAACCCGTACATGATATGAAAAGAGATAAGCGGAAGCGTTCGCAATTATACGAAGATACGGACCATTTTAAACACGAGCCTTTTTTTTGTTGGGGGCCGAAGGGGTGCTTATTTGCGGTACACAACGCTATATGCGCGCGAGTTACAAGCATGCATGTTTTACTGTCACAATTTTGCGATGTGTTATAGTATGATATAATCACTGAAATAAGTTACCCATTAAGTATCACAACGGGGACCCCTGTCGGGACCGTTTACAAATGGCGAAGAAATAACCAGATGGCGGGTCTTATATTCTGTACAGATAGCACAAGTATTGCTCAGGGGCGGATCCAGGATTTTGGGAAAGGGGGGGTCTGATAAATATATTCAAAACTGGGGGAGGGTACGGGAGGGGGCGCGCCCCCTCCCGTGACAGCAAGGGGGTTTGGGGAGAGCGCTGATAGCTCCCCCAGTGGGGTCTGGGGCGAAGCCCCAGCCGCTTTTTTGCTTTTGCGTTTATTTAGCATGAAATTCACAGTGTTATCCAATACATATACATCACGCGTGCATGGATAGCGACGAGAAAATTCTTCATTCTTCACAATGCTATGGTTCCTACTGCTCAGCAATTAAATTCGTGACGCAAAGCTTTTGTGAATTTGTGACCGAAGCGTGCACGTGGCCAAGCACCAGCTACATGTCGGTCTATAAACGACTCATATATGTTTTACTATAATAATAGTATTGTTAGTTTATTTAGCTCTATAGCTATCTGTTTACTGAGGAAAAGAATCTGAGATCCATCCCATTCACGTCTTTTGATCGCTTACCTCAATTCCTGCTCACACGCACCGTTCGATCGATCGCGCGATTAATACACGTACACATGTAGGAGGATTTAATTAGATCGCTATAGACCCCACTTGGCTAGAACGATGTGAAATCTTGCAAATCCAAGGACGGTAACATGCAGAACGCTGCATAGATTACAGTATGCATTACGTCATTCTTCATATAGGAAAGGGGGGGTCCGGACCCCCTGGACCCCCCCCCCCCCCCCCCCCCTAAATCCGCCCCTGTTGCTATAGCCACGCATTGTTGTAATTTAAATTCCGCATCTCGATCCCACATTCTCACCCAGGAACGTCAATGGCAGCACCTCATGTGGTAAGTGAATCATATGCAATGGGTGCTATATAGCTGGATACGCATACAGTAGTCATGCACTGTATTTTTTACATCGCGGATAATAACATGGTCCATGCCTGGTAGAGGCAACGATAGAGTTAATTTACTCATCCATGTGGAGGCAAATGTATAAGGCTTATTTGTTGTATATGATCTAGCTGGCTGTTCGTGAACATTCCTTTTTTTATTAGCACAACTATAATTGCCTTCTGTTTCGGTATAAAGATTGGGTTCGGTACTTCTGATGCATGCAATGAAGCTGGATACGAGTAATCCCAGTGCATTTATACTCCAGGCCGGCGTTGTGGCTAGGTACCTTAGCAGTTTCCCTCCAGACCAGCAGCCTACTCCTGCAGAAGTCAAACGATGGCTGCTAGATTCGTAAGTTGATTTTACAACCGGCACCTTAATTATTTTCAGTTGCTTCTATGCGCACATATATGCAGGGCTCTACCGAAAGTAAAAGTCAGTGGCAAGCTATATAAACTGCTACACTACAACGACTGCGTCTCACGATCAACTTGGAGGAAAAACTTTTAGGATTTAGTACACACATGCAAGCATAATGAACACTGCATCCACTACAGTACATGTTAATTTTGTAGAGGTTACCACAAGGTGCTAGTTTAGAAAATAATCATCAGTTGATGTGTGTGTTTATTTTTTACAATTTTTAATACAATCGCAAACCCACCGACATGTACGTATCGATGCATGCAGGCCACGTGAGCGGTTCTGTCGGCAATTCATGAACACGTACATGTACGTAGGCATTATCCGAAGAAAAGGGAGTTTTTAAACACACAGATAAACGTTAATCCCCGCCCCAGACTATATATGGAGTTACATGGATTGGAAACGCTGTACGTCAATACGATATAATCAGTGCATGGTCTACGTTAATACAAGTAAATTAAAAAAAACTTCTCTATTGAGAAAGTGATCTGTAGGATGTAGGATTGGTGGTGCAAAGTATCCTACAACTAACTGTCCTATACATTTTGCAAATATCCTTTATTTGCAAATGTAGTAGGATCCTTTTAAACCCAACAGTACTGTACCGTGTTTCCTTGCTTTTTGCACCGTGCACCAATTTTAATCCTATACAGAATATAACTGGTATGTGCAAGAGTACTGTATGTAAGTGTGTGTGTGTGTGTGTGTGTGTGTGTGTGTGTGTGTGTGTGTGTGTGTGTGTGTGTGTGTGTGTGTGTGTGTGTGTGTGTGTGTGTGTGTGTGTGTGTGTTAAGGCTTGAAACCGGTTGTGCCGGAGCTCCGGTTAACCGACGGTTAACCGACGGTTAACCGATCGCTAGAGTTAAATTACCGCCTCAACCGGTTCTATATCAGCTAAATAACCGCTTCAACCGGTTGTTAAAATATTAAGCAACCACAACCGACCGGTTGATATTGTATTGAGGAGTTGCAAGTGGCGTCACGTCCGTCTTACATCTACCAATAATGCTGGGCGCGAGAAAACAATAAGCGAACAATGGAGAGATTCATCTCTTCGTTGTATGCATGGTGATACTTACAGTAACTTTATTATATTTGGAACAGTGTCCAGCAAAATCACCCTACAAATTTTACAGGACAAGCAAACGCTCAAATTGAAATGTATGGCTAATTATAAATTCACCTTTATGATGGATAGCCCATGCGTAAGGACCATTTGCTAGAAACTCTTTGTAGTTCACGCAAAATTTGAAAACTTGAAAAACTATCTAGAAGGGTGACTTTGCTGGACACTAGCAACAAGGCGACATTCTTAGGGGTACGCCGCGGACCATCTTTCTTGCCATGTGGCAAAGCCCTAGGTTGTGCTGGTTTAACTTTTGGAAATAATCGATAATTAATTGTTAAACCGGCAATAACCGGTTGTTTTAAAACGAACAACCTCAACCGACCGGTTATTTTTTTAAACAATAACCTTAACCGACCGGTTTTTAAATTTTAATAACCTCTTACAACCGGTTTTTTACTAACAGGTTTCAAGCCTTAGTGTGTGTGTGCATAAGAATGTGCCATATGCGATGCGTGTATGCAACAATGCACGGGTGCTTGTATACTACTGCGCATGTGCGAAAAAATAACAGCTCAACACATCGTATAGCTGGGTGGGCTTGGCGAACAAGGATTATGGAACATAGCTAGGGGAGCTTTATTACACATTAGTGGCGATGATCATGATACGAGTGCGTAGCAAATAGCCTTACGCGAATACTGTGCATGTCACCCTGTTTCGTGAGAGGTATACAAGATGTACTGCAACCTCCCTCCTAAACCCCTGTACCATGCACTTGACCACATACTATGTGCAGCGTCCACTGTGCACGCAGCCAGTATCACACAACAACACCAAATAGACTGTTACAAAAGTTACTGGCTCTGCACGAACGCTTCTAAAGACTGAATAAGAGTCTACTTACTCACACTTAAATACCACCACGTGGATGAGTCACGTGCATTACCCATATACCGGATTCCGGAGGGAGCATAGTTTCCATCTAATTCGCTGCACTCAACCGATGGAAACATATATCATCCACGGATCCGTTAATTTGGTATGATTGTCTTATGAATTGAGAAACCTTCTTCTCTACCCGCATAAACTCACTTCCTGCGTGGACGAGGCTAAAACAGTTGTGAATAGTGTCGCTGTAAGGCGGGGAATGGGTGGATAATGGGCGGAACAAGAAAGCTATCCATTTTTATTGTGGAATGGAACGCAATAATTTCGCGAATTGAGCGGGAAATGTGCATGAACTTTAATTTGCACATCTGTATCTCCGTAACAAAATTTAACTAACAGAATCATTCAACACCTCTACGTACATACCAAATATGATGTGATTTGAATGCTCATACCTGAAGACATAGATGGCGATTTTGAACCCCATGGGGTATCGGACCTCGACACTGTACTCGTGTAAGACACCATAATACATTTTCACATCGAGAAATGTGTAGTATAAAGTGTTGAAAATAGCAAGTTAACCGCTCGAACATTATTGAGATTCAAATGGGCTACATTTTTACAACACTAAGGTTGCAGCTCAACCTCTCGGGTAAAAATTCCAAATTTACAGATAGATGCACCCAATCATGTGAGATGCAGCGCTGATATTACCTGTTAATATCCGAGGGATACTCTTCTATCTACCAAAGAACTTTGAAAAGACTTTCAATTTAAGTACTAGTTTAATTAAAAAATATAAACTACATTTTCGTTTCACTTGATCATTTGATCATCATCATTTGATTACCATGTCGGAACATGATAATCACTAAAGCCAAGCGTTTCACACTTAGTTATCTTTCAGCTCTACTACTTGAACATCAAATCAAACTGCTAGTATTGGCAATAACATCGGGCAAACCTGAGCCATTTAGAGACAGTGCAAAATACAATTATACAGCTGCAGATGGAACACATGAGCACTACACGTAATTACGTTCACACAGCGGTGATGTAATCTCTCCATGGCTGCACAACGTTTGGTCTGGGGCAACAATAGCTTGTGGCAACACGGCTGGGTGGGTTACGTATTTATCTGAATGCACTGTGTTGCAGTTCAAATTGTGCAAACTAAACACAGATTTAAAATACATAGAAGAACAGAATGCTTTGGAGGCCCATATATGGCCGTTTGCCCATACATGGCAGTGTCATTGAGTGGTTTGGGGTGGTGTTGGCTTCTTAGAAACCAAATAATTGTCATACAGACCAACAGCATCTTTGATCTTCTCTAGTAGCAATCCTTCCCTCCTCCCCCTTGGATGCAGACATTCCTTGAAGAACACAGAGGGGAGTTATTGTAAGTTAGATAGTAAAAGATAACAAGTTAACATACAATAAACTCTTTCACTTCATCTCTGCTCTCTATTATTGCCCATGTCACTTCGGAACTTGATTGACTACTAGAGTCAGACAAAAAAGGGGTAAAAATGACTGCACCAAATTCTATATGACAAAGGATGTATAGACCTTGTTGACTCTGTGGTTTGAGGTTCCACCTCTACAAGCAAACCTTCGCTACACTAGAACAGGTATAGGAGGAAAAGAGCACACAATGGATGTGGAGAGAGAAGATGAGGGGAAGGTGGAGAGTGAAGATGGAGGACAGATGAACGATGAAGGGAGATAATACAATAGACAAAGAGCCAGTTTTCAAAACCCAGTACCAGGATGCAGTGCCCAACAAATAAGTCTGTAAGAGGAGCGTATCAATTCTGGAACAGAGGTTTAATGCACTACAATTTGGCACAGAGTTTTGAAAACTGCATGTATTATCAGACTCTTTCCAAAACAACAGTTTCTAAAAACTGCATGTGTACAGTGTGTACAAACCTGCAATTTCCAGTACACACGGTTGTGTCTGTCGGTGCCCAGGGGAGGGTTTCTTAGTACGAGGGCATTCTTCAGTCTCTCACACTGGACGATCGCATGTAAATGAACGAGACCTAACACATGCACACACCCAGGCCATTCTAAAAATAAAATAAAATTCTATCAACACTTAACTGAAACCCAAAAGAAGCATATACAAAGGAAACTGACTGCATTATCAACTGAAGTGGTGATACCAATGAAAAGATCCCATCTAATGTACACACTACTCACTGGACTGCTATAAATCCCATGCAAAATCCCACTTGATGTTATAAACTTCTAAATAGTACTTTAGATTAACTAACATTTAGAAAACCTGTTAGTGAAACAGCTACGATAGTAAATTTCCCTCCATATACATACATCCAACTTTCTCCTGAGGTTGATCAGCTTCTCAGCAAACTGGTCCCTCTTCTCCTTCAGTTCTTCCAGGGAGACTCCCTCCTCACACAGACGCTCTAACTCCTCACTCCAAGGGGTGAAAGCATGGGGACTAGTCAAGGCACAGAACTGCACCAACCCAAGATGAGCCTACACCTGCAGTCTCTGATCTTCTCCTTTAGAGACAGTCTCTTTTTCCTCTTCATCTCTTCCACCTTGGCAACAGAGGATTGTATGTGGTCTGAAATGATGCTCTATGAATAGAGAATGATGAGTGACATGGATGGATAGGGTGGGTATTATGGAGGGAGGATGGATGGAGGATGGATGGGTTGGGGGGAGGATGGATGGATGGGGTTGGGGGAGGCTGGATGGGATGGGTTGAGGGAGGTTGGGGAAGGAATGGATGGATGGGTTGAGGGAGGTGGGGGAGGATGGATTGGATGGGGTGGGGGAGGATTGGATGGGGTGGTGGGGTAGGATGGAGGGGTGGGGGAAGGATGGATGGGTTTGGGGGAGGAATGGATGGATGGGGTGGGGGAGGATGGATGGATGGGGTGGGGAGGTGGCTGGATGGGGTGGGAGAGGATGGATGGGTTGGGGGAGGATGGATAAGGTGGGTATTATGGAGGGAGGAAAATCATTTCAGGTGATTGTGTTCTTGCCAAAAACACACAGTGAAGACCTACACTGTCCAATGCTTCGTACAAAGGTGTTCCAACATACCAATGACTGTTCCACAGTTGGAGCACCAGAATCAGTGGCAATGAATCCCTGAGAAAACACACATGAGTTTTGCACTATTCGTCAACACCACGTACGTACACAAGCATACACACACGTTTTTTACCAAATCAACTCACATTACGGCCCGATGCATGGAGATATTCGGCAACTAACTTCTCCACATCCTGTGGTTGCTTCTTGTCAGCCAACAATTGACTAGTCACGTGGCTTTTGGGTGGTTGAGACAGCTGATTGGTCGAGTGATTTGGAGATGACTGACCAGCGACACGATTCGCAGGGTCCAAAACTGCCTGCAACAGACACTGATACACATCGTTCATGCCACGCCCATTTGGTAACAATGCCTGGAGCCTACCTGTACATACAGAAATAAACAGAAGAATAAACACAGTACAATAATAATATAATAAGATCATAGCAGCCAGAACACAGGTAATTGATAACTGCTTTACAATAAATGGATCACTGTTGTGCACATGTTGATGAATCCACAATGCATGAAACCCCAAATGGCCAGGGACATCTTGACACCTGGTAATCATATGATGCAAGAGATATGATACTTCGCTACAAAAAGATCCAGGCTGAGATTTCTGAACAACCATTCTCAAAAGGTGTTAATAAATTTATAATTTGGATCTCTGCCAATAACAAACCAAGATGCCAAAATTCCACACATGGCTTTGTCAGAGTACTACATTTTTCGAAAAAGAACAATGCCTGCCTACTTGTTTTTATGTAACAATAGCATTTGCATAATCCAAGCAATCAAAATACTGTAGAGACGTTTATGGTACATTTGCATAAGTAGCAGTGAAGGGTGCTGATTTCATTACCACCCTTCCCCCCCTTGATACCGGTTATTACTCTGCAATGCATTAGAAACCTTACACAGCACAACTCACTCAGACTGACTGCTCTTCTTAGCTTCAGCACAGATCCAAACGTGTACAAGAATTCACATACGAACAAGAATCTGGGCACATCTCCCCAAGACACCCCTACATCCAATGGTTGGAGGGGAGGGAGGTCAGGCATGCCACACTCCAGGCACTGCAGTACACTGTCATCTTCCAAAGAGGATGCCTCCTCCTGTTCTTCCCCAGCCCCTACCGAGGGCAACTTAATGGCCTCCGCCAGCTCCTTCTTCTTCTGAAGTTTCAGCTCCTTCAGTTCCCTCTGCATGTCCTGTCTCCTCTTGTCTTTCTCTTCCTTCTCCTTCTGCCTCTCCTCTCTCTTCCTCTCTTGGGCCAACGCTCTCTCTTCCAACTTCTTCAATTTCTTCTCCTCTTTCAACTTCTGCCTGAACACTTCTCTTTCTTCCTTCATCTTTTCCTTCATTTTTATCTTTGCATTTTCTCTGTCCTCTTTTGCTTTCATCTTTAAAATTGCTCTCTCCTCTTTCAATTTCAGCTTAGCCTTCTCTCTCTCCTCTTTCTCCTTCTCCTTTGCCTTCTGCCGATCTAACGTTTTCAACTTGACCTTACCACAGTCACCCACCTTGGATGCTGTCAAACCCTTCAGAGCCATTGCCATTTTGTCAACCACACATTCAGTCGGTCTGGGCACCTGTGTAATGATGAATCATGCAGTAAATATGGCAGCTGACTCAGATGATACCATTTTGCCAAAGGATGAACCCATTCCCAATTACCTCATTATTTCTATGTGCCGGTTGATGTGATTCCTTGCTGGGACCACCCAGCTCAGAGTAAGTGATTGCAGCATGCACGTTCTTGGCTTTTACTAACTGCATTCCATGAAGGGCTTCTTCCACGTCTGATTTTTTGGTTTCAAAGGTACTTCTAACAACATCAACAGCAGACAAAGGCACAGTACCAGAAGTTGACACACTAGTTTTGTCTTCTGCATGTACTTGCATGGTACACTGCTTCTTGCTAGCACCTACAGATGCTTCTTCGTCTTGGGGGTCCACAACATCAACAGCAGACAAAGGCACAGTACCAGAAGTTGACACACTAGTTTTGTCTTCCGCATGTACTTGCATGGTACGGAGCTTCTTGCTAGCACCTACAGATGCTTCTTCGTCTTGGGGGTCCACAACATCAACAGCAGACAAAGGCACAGTACCAGAAGTTGACACACTAGTTTTGTCTTCCGCATGTACTTGCATGGTACGGAGCTTCTTGCTAGCCCCTACAGATGCTTCTTCGTCTTGGGGGTCCTTGTGCTTACCCACTTTAATGTGGGCCTGGGTACCCACTGTAATGTGGGCCTGGGCCTGAGTGATCCCATCACCCTTTGTGGACATAGGAAGCTGGTCACATTTTCTCTTCTTGCCAATACCTCGTGGACAACAGCTCGTGTTTGGGGGAGTTAAATCTCTGGGCGAAGCAGACAGTCTGATTTCTTCTGACAGAACTCTTTTCTCTGACCGTTGGTCATTGCCCTCTGGAAGTACATCCGCCATCTTGTTTGAGTCCACTACGTTTTCTGGTGTGCTACCTGCAGTAGTCTCGGGGCAGGTTGACTTCACCAGCTTGCTGGAGGTCATTTCGGATCGCTTTTCAGACTACATTAATAAATAAACACCATATGTTAACACTGCATAGCCCATTATATATCGACTCACACCACATGTCTCGCAATGATCGCATAACCATAAAATTAGATCACAGGTCACCATACCCCCCCCCCCCCCCCCCCCCCCCCCCCAATTACTGTGTGTGCAAATGTACAGTACAAGGTGTCGTACAATTGTCGTACAATTCTGGCAATGGCTTTGTACAATATAACTCCAGTTTAAAAAGTTGAACTTTTCAAGGGAATGCATAGTTAAATAATTATGACGCAATAAATTGATTTGACAAAAATAATTTTACAAGTGAAGACTATATAGGAAATAATATTCCATTAATAGTCATTAATTACATGATGAAATAACATTTTGTTAAAATGATACAGGGTCCAATAGAGCAGATTATATTGGGCACCTCTAGCAATATGTAAAATTTCCACGTTAGTGCCCCAAAAAAGCACATCAGCATTTTGTGATACCTAACTTGGGATAATTGTTTTCTAGAGTCTTGATTAAGTTTATGACCTATAACACTTAATTTACAAAAGCCATTTTTTTTAACATTATTTAGCTATTGAATTGAACATTAATAAAGGCCAATAACCTATCTATAATAGTTGCCAAAATCATAAGACACCCTTGTATAATATAACTTACAACCATGAAGTCAGTATCTGTCCACGGCAATTTCTTGGGAATGTTCTTGGATATATATATATACTATGCTTGTGTGATGATATATGAAGCCTTTATTGCTAAATATACCATTTATATGAAATCTAGATTGAGCTATTTCTGATCAAAACAACTGTTTAAGTGGCATATTTAGAATTCACAGTACCCATGTACGGTAATTGCATTTCACCCCTTTTTTTTTTGTCCCACGGATGGCCATTGTTAAATACAAAACGCAAGCAAGTCCACTTGAGATGAATTAATCATTGACCACGCGGTGTGCATTTCTTGAGATACAAAGGACCCAAAATACATCGTCTCACCCGTAATTATTTGTAACAAGAAATTCATTACTGGTCACAAACAACACAAATACAGAAATGTAGGACAAGCACACATATCTCTAGACACGAACTGTGACGATGATAACCTTTACATCAGATGTGTCCCCTATATCCTCATCATCTTCGATGCTGATAGAGTATAAGGTGTGGTTCAGACGCTTTCTCTTGACGTCATGCCAGGCATTTGGGAATGGGCTGGGTCCACCTCTCTTCAGCATGGAGGGGTTGAGCTTCTCCACACTGAGCCGCATGCTCTTTGCAAAGTAGCCACTCCTGTCCACTCCACTGGGCCTTTTAGGGGACATCAGAGGACTTTCCCTAGAGGCAACATGCAGATGCAGATCAATAATACGAAGGTCAGCTATTAGAGGGTTAAGCTAACAGTTGTCACCTCACACTGGGTGAATTATTAAATCCCTCAAGTTATGGCATGAGGTATGTAAAGATGCTATTGAATGGCATGAGGTATGTATATATGTAAAGATGCTATTGAATGGCATGATTGAATGGATAGACTTGGGCAGGCAAATGCTTGCACCAGTTTTACCACTTCTGAAGCCTGCCACTGCCACTTGTTACTCCAATTGACACAGCTTAACCATTATCAGCAACCTGCTGATTACTTGGGCAGGCCAAAGGCATGTGATAATTTGACACACCCCAACACCAAAACTCAGTAACAGTGAGGGGTCCTCCAACTACCTTGACATCATTGAAGAAGAGGTCTTCCAATGGAGACACTTTGCCACTTGGTCCGTACCCTTGTCCAGGAACTCGGACACGCTGCTGAAACCAGCATTCCTCACCAGTGGAGACAGTATTCCTGTTGCCAGTTTTCCCTCCTACATAAAAAATATTCTAGTATGACAGCGTACTATTCATGTGACACACAGGGAAGAGACCCGCACATATATCCAATTACACCACACCAGAATAGACTTACCTTCCTTCTACAAACTGAGCAGTTGCATTGCCCGGAACAGAATGGGCACTTCCAGTTGGTACCCACCTTCCCTTTGTGTATGCCATATCTGTTCTCCAAGCACTTCTCACACCTGGAGACATGTGACAGGAGATAAAGGTTGATAAACACGCGTTTAAAAAAATTGCCATTTGAATTAGACAGAAGCAATAAACATAAATTACAAAACGACAGAAGAGACTTCAAATGTGGCGTAGTAGAGATGGTAATATGGTACGATTGAATTGGCTATGTTACGCCCACAGAACTAATCTTACAGTATGAATGTCATTATACCGACGGTCGAAGCCAAAGTGAAAAAGCGAATGGACAAACGTGTTCGGCTAGTCCATATAAAGTGTATGGGCTTAAGATAATATCACCAAACTCACCAGAACCTTGTACAGATGCTACACTTGACCCTGTCCTTTCCACTCAGGCTGTCGCGCGTGCCGTTGGTGCTAAAGATTGACTGTCTACACTGATGACAAGACTGGCTTTGTCCGCGGGGACCAAGAGACCTACGCTTGACTCTGTTTTCATCCTTCTTCAACTTCGAAGTTTTTGCGTCACTAACGCCTGCCGGCATTTCGCCCGCCAAACTATTTACGCGGATGAACGTGAACCGTCAACACCCCAGAGAGTGCGCATGCGCATCAAGCAGTCCCGCCTAAAATGATGCACAAAGAAAGAAAATAACATACAACGCGTGTTATTACAGTAAATGCAATAAGTTTTGTGAGAGCAATGAACGCAGTCGATGCTACTGAACTTCCTGCGTTCTCGCTAGGACGATATCCTGAGTTTGGGCTTTCTCGCACACAGGCTGTGCAACGCTAATAGTCACTTCACCCACCACATTGGCATCTGTAAAGTCTGAAAAGGAGCAGTGTGAGGTTACGCGCGACGGCTACCAGGAACCTGCCCCCCCCCCCCCCCTCCAAACTTATACTTCTGTATATAGATGAATGTGGAAGATACATGTATATGTGGGTGATGTAGACAAACTCAATCTCTAGCCCAAATACATCCTTCTTTTAAAATCATTACCCAGCACTCTTATCAAGTGCACTGTAGCGCTTGTAACCTTAGTTTCAACTGGCAACCCTACATTCAACAAACTTTTTCGACGAGAGGTCTTACACCTCTCTTAACTGACACCTCCTATGGGTGCCTCTCCCCCCCCCCCCCCCCCCCCCCCCCCCCCCCCCCCCCCCCCGCATTCGTGCAGACAATCAGACACAGTCAAATTGCATTGCTATTGATAATACACACCCTCCAGAATGTCGTCAATCTCTAGACACATGTATGTACAACGTGATAAAAGATCTATCTCAGTAGTCTGACAGTATTTTCATCTGAAGCAGGGTCATCATTAAAGAATTAACGGATGCTTGCTTGAACATAACCATGATCCTTGATGCAGATGAAGCTACTTTAAGATTACCATGATGAATCTCCTGAGCTGTCAGCTTTCCTTACGAGGAACTTGAGGAACTTCGGTGTGTACAATTGAAATAAAGCATACTCCATAGACCTCTATGGCATATATGACATCAGGTCAAATGAAGTCTAATGGCTTCAAGATTGTTTGCTGATGAAGTGATATGATCTGTGTTGATGCCTTGCATAATCAGGTTCACAAAGGTTTAAAGTATGAACCATTTTACTTGTCTATATTTAGAGATAGGTTGTGTTGTGTCCATTCTGCCATGAAAGTAGCCAGCATAACACTACAAGACTAAGTATAGCAGCTGCTTCACTACAAATGTGTGTTCTGCATTCTCTTTCAGTTTCAGCTAAATTTCAACTTGCTCGTGTACAGTCAGCTAAATTCAACTTGCACATGTACATTATGAGAAAATTGCTTAAATGCAAATTTCAGTATAAGCTTCTTACATCTCCTTGATAAGGACAATTAAGCTGGAACCTGTTTTATGGAAGTTGCAATGTGTGTTCATGTGAGCAAAATCTTATTGTGTACCAAAAACAATTACATTGAGCTATTCCATTAAAAAATCGTACACGCCAATGGATGACAATAAATTGTGTCCTGGAAGGGGAAGGGGGTGTTCGAGATGTTCAATATATTGCCCCAGATAGGTGTGTTTATAGGTTGGCTGTCATGGAAAGAGGGGGTACATAATTATTGTCATCCATAGGGCGTACGATTATTTTAATGCAATATCCCATCGGATCTAGAATAGAACCTTGTCGAGCTCAAGGGCTTCAAAGGGGTGTACAGCCTGTATCAGTGTGGATAGAGTTTGGATGATGTCTGAACTTCAACACATATGCACTCCATTATGGTTGGAGTCTAACGTGCAGGGCCAGTTGTAAATGAAACCTGCGATGCAATTCTAAGCTTGGGTCATACAACGAAAAATACAGTGACCTGCACCTACTATGTCACAAAGCACTGGACAAAATAGTCCCCTCCTCCCACTGCACGAAACAACGGCACACAACACAGACTCACTTGCACTTGCTCCATCCTGTTCCATGAAAGTAGCACATGGGAACGAGAAAGACAAGAAAAAGGTCACTTAGACTTCAAATGAACTTGCCACAAAGCACTCAAACTGCTAGTACTACAAATCTCTCTCACAGACACACACACACACACACACATACACACAGACACACACACACACACACAGACACACACACACAGACACACAGATACAACACACACACACACTACACTTTGCATGTAGGTAAAAGTTTGGCAGACAATGTATAACACAAACCAAATCTTCTCAAGCTGTGCAGTGGCAACATGAGATCAAAGATCTTTGTTACTCACTATAACAGCCACAATCCAAAAACTATCCATCACTTGCTTCACCATAGTTCCCCTTGATTAATGCACATTGACCAATGCACGCTAGAGAAAAAATCTGCATAGAGAATTAATAATGATTTTTTTAACTGATAGCAACTCTGGTACTGATTTGGCTTGATAGCAGGCATAATTCAATGCATGGCAGGAAGGAACAGCCACATCAAAGGATTGTTCTAAAAACATACAGCAACAAGGTTGACTTAAAATGTGATTTCCTTCCTGTCTAATTGACACAAGCACCAATAGCCTATAGACATCTCCACAAATGCTAAAATAAAAACTCTTAAATTCATTTCACATGACAGTGACATTGTATTTTAAAATGAAATTCACTGTTTTTAATAGGTCCTCTTGCTTTGTTGTTCCCTCCCCCCCCATACCTTCCCTCATTCCCCATATGCAGGTATGTGTGTGTGTGTATGTGTGTGTGTGTGTGTGTATGTGTGTGTGTGTGTGTGTGTGTGTGTGTGTGTGTGCGTGCGTGCGTGCGTGTGTGTGTTCTTTTGACTTGACCCATGGTAAGGAAAGATGCGAACAGAGGACACACCAAAGGACACCTGGTATCATTCATTCAGAGCTTGCTTTGAACAGCAGCTAGAATTGGTGTTATCAACATGCTATATAGCTTTGTGCAAGCCGTCCTAATTTTACTTTTAACATTGCCAGAAGCCATCCTGATGTCAGCTGTTGTATGTTAGAGAGTCAAACTGTTTATACTAATTGAATAAATTTCACAAATAATTTAGAGCACTTTCAAAGGTCTCACAAATCCCACAACCCACCATTTTTTTTTTTCAAATCAGGCAGCTTCAGTGGCTCGTTAGATTGTCTACAAGCACGCAATCGCAAAAATGTTCTCAGTGGAAGTAGCCATCTTGTACAAAAGGGGGGCGGTAAGCGAAACATTGGGGTCAAACAGCTTAAATAGTTTCATATATTCATTGTTGGTTTTGCAGCCACATGTTGACTCAAGCCATGTTTAAAACTTAAAAAAGATGTAGTTCAAGAACCGAACAGAGAAAAATTGTTATGGATGTGTCAAATCACATAGAAACTGATTACGATGGAACAAGCAGTACCAGATAGAGTCCAAAATATTGAATTAAATAATTAATCATTTGAAAATAATTAATCATTTTAAAATTGAAACCCTAAACAGTGATTAAATCCAGAAATAAACTTTACTTCAACATCACAAATGCACAAACCTCTCCATTAGTGCATGTACCTTGATATTGCCACTTAATTTGACCGCCACATTGCAATATACTTCCTCAATGCTATAGTACCAGCCAAGTGATATTATACTGTTTAGCATACATTACGTTTAGCGAGCTTATAAAATAATGCAATCCTGGCCATTTTCTTAAATTGAATTTTTGCATTATTAAACACTCCATGGTGCACATGGAGCCAGCAGTCACCATGCCTACCAGTCTCCTTTGCTGATAATAGTTATCTAACCATATGTGGCTTGTGTAATCGATAAATACACACTCCCCTGCTATAAGCCATCCACACTTTTACTTGGCTAATTGGGAGTTTGATCAAACAGCTTAGTTAGTGAAAGGGTTGACCACTACTACACAAGTGCATTGCATTCCACAGCAAAAGCGCGTCGAATCGATAATTGATTTCACAACGGATTTTAATCAATTGTTAAATCAAGGCATAATTTCACAGTAAAATCAAGTGCACTTGATTTGTGCTTGATTTTACTGTCAAATCAAATGTGAATCAATAATTGATTTGACGCGGTTTTTCACTGTGTTCCAAAGAAACACAGTTGCATAGTACCCATGTGACTGCACATGTAAACAGATATGATATCTGGCATGCAATTTTGCAATGGGAATGGGTAGAACCACATGTACTGTGTAATATACTAATCAGATATGGTAAGAGCTACACTGCAGTGCAGATATGGGCAGCAGCTACATATTGCCCTGACCAGCCAACAATCAAGTGGGTGTGGTACCAACGGGAACCCGCAAACAGAGGCACAATGCTCAACCTCCAGCTACTAGGAGTGTAGACTATGGCGCCTATGGTGTCCTCGTTCAGTGGCTGAGAGATTGAAGATTTTATCAGATGTGAGAAGGGTGTTTTATGGACAACAGATTCGGAATGTGGGTCAAAAGGTGACCTAGTTCGTATACCGAAGGAGCACGCACCCTAATCCCTAAACCCCAAACATCTCCTCAGACCCTGTGATTATCAAACATGTACAAAAGCTCCCACTGACACCACAACATTACATCGGTAGTCATCATCTTCCCCCCCCTAATAATTGGTCCACTTTACACTGTTTCCCTTATATGGTCATCAGCAATAAGTGATCAGTCAGAGGACCGAACCGAATGACTTACTATGTGTAGTACATCTTTGAAGGCCCCGAGATGGAGCAGCTGGAGAATCGTCTGCGCGTTTCTTGTCAGCTCGTCGCAGTGATGCAGAGCAAGGTTGTCATGGATACCATCGTCGCTTTCCTGCACCAACAAAGGGTTAAACATGCGCAACTGCACAGAAGGGTCAACAACATGTTACATACTAAGTATGATGATCTATTGTGGAAACAAAACACTACTGAGAAGTGATACTGGCTCTGTACACAAAAACAGCAGATGTAAAATTAAATGAAGGTAACCACATGTCCCAAAGTGCTTAGGAGGCAAAACATAACACCAACATTCATCCACTACATTGTCTTTCTGCAAAGGAGTTAGTTAATTATTCTAAACTTTTCATGTGTTAAAAAAAAACAAAAAAAAAACGATCATCTTCATTCTATTACAACATATTCGAACCCAGCAAATACGTAAACACAGGAAAGCTTAGGAATGCAGAGTCCACTCTCACCACCCCACTCCCTTTCATGGATTTGAACACACACACACATCTATAACTAGGGCCTGCCACCAAAGACCCTCCTATTTCCTCACTATTCATCTCTAAAGGACAAGGAATGTTCACAGTGGGAGCAAACCCTTCCTTCCTTCCTCCTCCTCCCTCCCTCCCCTTCCCCTCCTCCTCCTCTTCCCCCTCCCTCACCTCACAAGGGTCAGGGATACCAATGGATCCAGGGAGGAACAGTCCTGCCGAGAGGAGCATGAATATTCTCCTGAAGCTGTCCACGATCGACAGAGGCTCATCTCCTCTGAGAGGGATCATGGCACAATTGCACTGCACGCATGCACGCACGCACACACACACACACACACACACACACACACACACACACACAAATGGCAATAAAAAGAGAAACAAGTACATAAGCATGAATTGAAAATACTGGTACAAATATGTGGTACACACAAAAATGTTAAAACTCATATAATAACGCTTACCCACATGCTTTAAGTACATTAAAATGTGCAAACCCACAAGTATAACAATCAAAGGGGATGGTGCCCATACATGTATATCAATACATACAAAGGTACTGCCACCCATATAAGTACATCTTCGCAAGGCCAGGACCACTTGGTGCCATGAAAGAGATCATTACAATCAGGTCCCATGGTTATGATACAAGCTTTGTGCATACCTGCCAGCCAGATAATAAGGCAGACATGCATATGTCGAGTAAGCTCAGCAAAATTATGAGGTTATAGCTGTTTAGCACTCAGGACACCATATGACTGCAAATTCACACCACTTAAACACTCTAACTGCACAGAATTAGTCAGCAAACAAAAAAAAATTAGAGTCATCTGTCCATTGTCTCCTGCTGTCCCTCTTCTCCACCTCTCACTCCTCCCCCCCCTCTCTTTCTCCTCTCCCCTCCTCTTTCTTTCTCTCTCCTCTCTCCCCCTCCTCTCAAAACATGTGCCTTACTAGAAGTTCGATGTACCAGGAATTGAGATGGGAGAGTCCAGGAACATGTCTCTGAAGGTCTTTGAGAATACGCACCAAACTGCGAACACTATTCAAAGGACAAGACACACCGGGATAACAGAGAACAGGATGTGAGTGAACACTGGCGGGATATGAAATTAAAGGCATGGATTGATATTGATTGATTGATATCAATTGATTGATTGACTGGCTGATTGATTAACATACATGCATGTAGGTAAATGATGTCATATTGATTCACTTATACATGTAATACTAATGGTGACAGATCGCCATCTACAAAAATCTCACTCATTTATTCTACTGTTTGAGATCCTATCAATTGAACATAATTCAATGATTAATACCACACAATTTTCTATAAGAAATTTACTTTGTAAATATACATTTAAAAGTTGCAATGTTTGCCAGATTAAAACGGAGCTTTCTGCTGTTCAATGAGTATCATTTTGTACAGGTAAGGCATATTCCGTGATGGTAAAAAAAAAATCATCCTTTAATAACTCAAAAGAACTGAAACATTATTAGAACGATAAATCCCCCAATGGCATCCACATGCATGAGTGCCACATACAGTGAAAAAGGTTCATAAAAGTAAACCAGGTAAGTTGTACAAGAAGAAATACATGTATATGTGGCCACGTGCGAGTCCATACAGAGATAAAGTAAGCCTTTTATCAGGACAGGTTAGTTGTATAAGAAGAAATACAGTGTAAATGTATGTGTGCCAACATGCGAGTCCATACAGTGAAATAATAAACCTTTGATCAGGTTAGTTCTCTAAACAGAAATAGACGTATGTGCGCAAAACGGGTGTACTTCATTGGAAAGCATACAGGGTCATCTCTCACATTGGCTAAACATAAAGTTTACAAAGAATTATGATACAGGTTTCATCTACACCAAAGTTCAAAGACAAAAACACTACATTGTTGGTTAAATTCATTCCCATTGATATTCTGTTCTGCTTTATTGAGGTAGGGGAGGTGAGCTAGGAGGAGATGAGGTAGGAGGAGATGAGGTAGGAGGAGATGAGGTAGGAGGAGATGAGGTAGAGGAGGTGAGGTAGGAGGAGATGAGGAAGGAGGAGATGAGGTAGGAGAAGGTGAGGTAGGAGGAGGAGGAGGAGGATATGAGGTAGGAGGAGGTGAGGTAAGAGGAGGTGAGGTAGGAGGAGGTGAGGTATGAGGAGGTGAGGTATGAGGAGGTGAGGTGAGGTAGGAGGAGAGGTGAGGTAGGAGGAGGTTGAGGTATGAGGAGGTGAGGTAGAGGATGATGAGGTTAGGAGGAGGTGAGTGGTAGGAGGAGGTGAGGGTAGGAGGAGGTGAGGTAGGAGGAGTGAGGCTAGGAGATGTGAGGTAGGAGGAGGTGAGGTATGAGGAGGTGAGGGTAGGAGGTGAGGTAGGAGGAGGTGAGGTAGGAGGAGGTGAGGGTAAGAGGAGGTGAGGTAGGAGGAGGTGATGTAGGAGGAGGTGAGGTATGAGGAGGTGAGGTAGGAGGAGTGAGGTATGGAGGTAGGTGAGGTAGGAGGAGGTGAGTGGGTAGGAGGTGAGGTAGGAGGAGGTGAGGTGACGCGTAGGAGGGGGTGAGGGTAAGGAGGAGGTGAGGTAGGAGGATGTTGTGTGATGTAGGAGGAGGTGAGGTATGAGGAGGTGAGGTAGGAGGAAGATGAGTAGGAGGAGGTGAGGTAGGTAGGATGAGGGTAGGAGGAGGTGAGGTAGGAGGAGGTGAGGTAGGAGGAGGTTGAGGTAGGAGGAGGTGAGGTAGGAGGAGATGAGGT
>JABACO010000010.1:3024689-3027189 GCA_013339895.1 Ephydatia muelleri
TACAGTCAATCAAAATTTAAGCAAAGAATTATTGGAGAATAAAATGTAAACGATTTGCTTGTAAAAAAAAATCAGCAGCTAAATCATCAATTTGTTCCTCTTCCCCAGTCCCTACACAGCCCCCATCAGACATATTCGTATCAGATGTAGCAGTGGAGGGGGCGTGGCTTCACTGGAGCTATGCGACCTCATCTGCTGGGCTACTTGGCTTCAAGGTCTGCGTGGGTTGCCTCCCCCTTTCCAGTGGCAGGAAAGACCCGGGGTGTGTCCAATCATATCACCCCGTGGCGGGAAACCAAGGAGGGAAGTTCTCACGCTTGCTGACAGGCCTTGGGTCTGGGGAGGAGTGCATTGCTGTGGTAGCACCAGTGACAACAGCTGGCAATGGACCCAATGGAACACTGACCTTTCGTACACAGAGGAAAGGTGAGTGTATTGCGAGGAGTGGGGAGGAGGTGAAGTGTGGGGAGGTAAGGAATGGGGAGGAGGAGAGGAGTGGGGAGGAGGAGAGGAGTGGGGAGGAGGAGAGGAGTGGGGAGGAGGAGAGGAGTGGGGAGGAGGAGAGGAGTGGGGAAGAGGAGAGGAGTTGGGGGAGAGGAATGGGGAGGAGATAAGAAAGTCAATGATTCATTTTATACTTGACTATTGCACACACCATACACACACACATACACACACACACACACAGCTCCAACTGTCATTCCCAGAAGCCTTAAAGCTATTCTCCTGTCCACTACTCCAAGTGCCCAGACCTTCAACTTCACATGGGAGATTAACATCGAAGCTGGCAGTGATGATCGCCTGGGCTTCATCCTTCGTTGCCATGACACCCAAGTCCCCATCAGTATGGCACTGGTCTCAGGTGTCACGTTTACACAAAGCACCAGCCCACTCCACTCCCTGACTGTTGCCATAGCAACAGGCTGTAACGGGTTATCATGTCAGGTCACACCTTTCAATGAATTGGGTGAAGGTGTGGCCAGCAGTGTAGTGCCCCTCCCACCTTCCTGCTCAGCAGGTGAGATCTTCTACTTTTGAATACCTTATTTGGTCATGCTCTGTTGTTGCCTTAAATACCTTATTTGGTCATGCCCCTGATATTGGTGATGAATGACCTGGCTTGTTTTCCTCTTCCTCAGACCAATCAAACGGCTCCTTCCTCTCCAGTCCCAATGTCAGCCTGGCCTTCCTGGCCAGCCTCATAGTAATGGCTGCTGTGCTGTTCGTGCTGCTTCCCTTGACCTGTGTGTGTGTGCTCTTCAAGAAGGGAGGGAAGAGGTGAGGTGATGTGTGTGAAGGGAGGGAAGAGGTGAGGTGATGTGTGTGAAGGGAGGGAAGATGTGATGTGTGTGTGAAGGGAGGGAAGAAGTGAGGTGATGGGTGTGAAGGGAGGGAAGAGGTGAGGTGATGTGTGTGTGAAGGGAGGGAAGATGTGAGGTGATGTGTGTGTGAAGGGAGGGAAGATGTGAGGTGATGTGTGTGAAGGGAGGAAGAGGTGAGGTGATGTGTGTGTGAAGGGAGGGAAGAGGTGAGGTGATGGGTGTGTTTTTCAAGACAGAGGGAAGAGGACTTGTTTTATTGCACGCTACTTTTTGCAGGAAGAGAGTGTACATCAAGAGTATTGAGAATGGAGGTATGTGTACGCATGTGTGTGAGGCATGTGTGTGTGTGGTATGTGTGTATATGTGTGTGCATGTGTGTGTATGTGTGTGAGGCATGTGTGTGTGTGGTATGTGTGTATATGTGTGTGCATGTGTGTGTGCATGTGTGTGCATGTGTGTATATGGAACCTTTAGAGAGTGCATCAGTGTGTTATGTCATTGTCCCCAGACCTTCCAGTGGATGACAACTATACCAGTATGGCTCCATCACCATGTCCCAACTCC
This sequence comes from Ephydatia muelleri, assembly GCA_013339895.1. NCBI lineage: Eukaryota > Metazoa > Porifera > Demospongiae > Spongillida > Spongillidae > Ephydatia > Ephydatia muelleri. The sequence goes on from JABACO010000010.1 coordinate 3,026,576, forward strand.
ATGAGGAGAGGTACGTCACATCTGAAATGACATGTCCCACAAAGACTATTTGCATTTGTGGCTGACAACCTGTATTTGGTTTCACTGAGGAGAAATAAAATTGCGAGTAGTAGCTGACATTTATGTTACTGCCCTCCTCCCCAGGCCCTTACATCTTCTTCCCTTCTGCAGATCACACATCGAGCATGAGGTCTCAGAAGATGGGTGCACTGAGCATCAATGCTATGGAAATGGCCAGAAATCCTTACGACACCATTGACAAGGCCAGCGTGCAGAACTTCTACGATGAGATCAGACCCAAAGTCCAAGTTTCGACTACATGTGCTGCAGACCAAGCCTCACAGAGTGTGCATGTCCCTGCTGTCGGAGGTGAGCCAGTTGCCATGGACCTGTGGCTGGTGGAGAGTTGTACTTGATTGTGGGTAATGATGGGAGTGTGGTGGGATGAGGGAGTGTGGTGGGATGAGGGAGTGTGGTGGGATGAGGGAGTGTGGTGGGATGAGGGAGTGTGGTGGGATGAGGGAGTGGTGAGTGGGATGGAGTGGTGTGACGATGGGAGTGTTGCATAGATGTGGTGGAGTTATGATTACACATTACCTTTCCTTCCTTCCACC
>JABACO010000010.1:3032189-3084689 GCA_013339895.1 Ephydatia muelleri
TGCGCAGCTTTAAATACATACAAACAAAGATGTATTGTTCAGCCTTTCGGCGACAAAGAGGCTCTACGCCGCCACGCTGGATGCTGACGGCTAGGCCTCACACCTGAATAGTGATTTACTTAGCACCTTAATGTTCCCGTGCGGGTGCCCAGACCTTACCCCGCAGCACGCCTCTCCAGAGTGCCCGGTCCGCCACACACACACACACACACACCACACACACACACACATAAACAAACACACACACACACACACACACACACACACACACACACATAAACAAACACACACACACACACACGCACGCACGCACGCACGCACGCACACACACACACACACACACACACACACACACACACACGCACACACACCTTTTCATAATGAAGACAATGGAAAAGAACCTCCTCTCTAAACAAAAGCCAGCAAACTTACGGGCACAAGATATACGGTATTTCGATAGGACTGGGTGTAATAGGAGATTTGACAATAGGCCTATTTGACGCTTTACTAATTTCCATTCACGATTGCATGTACAAACATGAATATGGAGCAAGAAACAAGTGTGGCCATAAACGAAGCAATTAAAGCATCTAGTATTATGCGACGCTCACGGTGAAGTCTAGAATATTCTGATACACATCGAAGACAGTGAGCTGTGGTCCCGTGGATGATCGCCAAATTGTTAATTGACCCAGAATAAAGTGAAACCGTTATTGCCAGGTAGCCGAGCCTCGATTCAAACAAGAAACGCTTTGCCTCAGCCGATAGGTCATTGGACTTAAAATGTACGGCAGCTCAGATGGATAAATATTTAATTATTGAATACAGGCTGCCGCGCCGCGTTCATTTTTATTTTTGTAGTAGGGTGATTTAAGCTAGGGTCTGGGAACGAGACTACCCCTTTATTTTTTACGCAGTGGCTACGGATACGGGCCCGTATCGTTAATTATTTTGGCTATGGGTACGGCGTATAATCACGTGACGCAAATATGACGGCACTATGACTGCTAACGAAATCAATGTCCTAAATGGACAGAGATTGCTTCGTTCCAAACTTCATAGCTCTATTTGAACTATAGTCGTTAGAACCATGAACTCTAAACGCAAGCAGATATATGAATGTGTAGATAGTGTTGTCCAAATGTGTATAGTTTGTAAATGAATAACACGTTAGAATCAATGAAATAATATGAAGTGTATAGGTTGTAAATGAATAAAATATTAACGTCCACATATCTCATAGCATCGTGAGCAATACCACCATTTTTGTTTAGGAGCTGCTTTCAGACAAACACATTTCAGGTGATGCCAATTCAGACAAGAGTCACATTGAATTGACTCAAACTCCTGAAGATCCTCTTCACAAGTTGAGCATAGCCAATTTGAAAATGGTTCTTTTTCTGCGATAATTGCTCCAAGAACATCCCATGCACTACTTTCAAAGTACTTCTTAGCTCGTTGCAATTCAACATTGACATCATGAAGCTTTGGTGACAACTGGTTTGCACGTTCAGGTAAATCTTTAACACCAAATTTTTTCCCCAATAATGATTCTCCAAAATAAGTAGGAATGATCCAGCTAACTATATAATTCTCCTTTTTTTCTGGGCTCTTCTTTATGAATGGTGAAGGCAAGGTTTCTTTTTGTCTGCGCTTTTTTGCAGGTAACCCAATGACTGTAAGATCTGATCCTTTTGGCCTTCCTCTTTTAATCATTTTTGGTGGTAACTGGATTTTAGTACTCAATGCACCCTCCTCATCATTGAAATCAGATAGTGGTTTAGATTTGGTGGATGGCTGTGATTGGTTGGGTGAGAGATGGGTGAGAGGTGTATGGCTGGTGGTAGGAGGCATATCAGATGTGACTGGGGGCTGTGAATGTAATGGTGGGAGCTGAAGTGTAGGACCATGGTGTTCTGCATCAAGAGGGATATTACTGGTGGTTGAAGGCATGTCCATTGTGACTGTTGGCTGTGACTGGCATGGTGGTATATGAGCATTTTGTCTGCATCAATGATTTTAACAGCTACATGCTTCCCTTTCTCCCACATTTCAACAATTTTTTGCATGCATTCCAAAGCGTAATGATACTCATTCATTGGGATCTCTGAGGCAGACTAGCAAGCTTCTGTGCTATTCCAAAAGCTTTCCTATACTTTTTGTGCTGTGATAAAATTCTTGATGAAGTACGTTGAATGTCAGAGACTTGAACAGGTATGCCAATGTTCTGTTCGGAATCAGATGAAAATACCCTGTGACTTTCATGGTAATAATTTTTTGTCCATCGCGCTGAACAAATATTTTTGTCAAATAGTTCCTTATTGTGTGTAATACGATGTGAAAATACATGTCTGTATGGAAGTTTCATGGCTTTAAAAAAACTGCACTGGCAGCTAAGTGCAGAAACCGCTAAAAGACCTTCTGATGATCGCAACACATTGCTTTCTGCAGTACCAGCATCTTCACTTATTTTTTTGGCTACATCAAATTGTTCCTTGAGAAATGAAAAAGCATAAGGAGTGAGAAGCAACTGATAATGATATAGTGCTGACTCTGAAGTGTACAACTGTACTGGTGCCTTTTGAATTATAGTGATGGCACGGTGATCTCTTTCAAGTGCAAGAGAATCCAAGCACTTCAGGAGATCTTGGAAGAATTTCACTAACGAGGAATATTTTTGCACAACACTCTTGATCTTTTGATTTATTGCTTCAAGACGGTTATTTGTTCTGTTCAGAAAATTACACATGCGTTATTTTTGAGACCTTCAACCCATTCTGCTCTTATAGCATGCCAATTTTTATTGAAGTAGTCAATAACTGGCTTCAGTTTTGTATCAATAAGCTCCTGATAGTGTTGTTGATATTCAGTCTCATTCTTGGAATATACTAACTTTGTTATTATTTCTAATGTCATCTGTCTTTGGTCACTAGTAATATGCAATTTCTCCGTTGAAATTTCCCGCTTAAAGCTTCTAAGAGTATGAAAAAGACATATCTGTAGAACTGCATTTGGTAGTTCTTTACTAAGTACATCCCTTTCTGTCATATCCTTATCAGACATAATGCACACTGTTCTATCTGTAGAATTGTGGCGTTTAAAGATACGGACCATGTTCTTAATAGAGATTCGATCTTCAGAAGCAACTATCCATAATGCCACTATTTCACTCTCACCATTGCCATCTACTACCATCATAATGTATAGTGGCATTCGAAGGTCATTCAGCTTGTATGTTGCATCTATCAACAATAGCTCAGGAAAATTTGAAAACATCTCTTGCATGATTTTTTCTGATAATAAATGCCTTGCAGAACATTCTTTTCATCTTTTACGATCTCAACAATTGAATCAACTATATTAATAAAAATGAAGTATATATCAAATAAAATACTATAACACTTAATAAGTTAAGGTATAATATAGTTCTTTTTAATTTAACTCTTGTGACTGAGTAAAAGTGTATTGCACCTATATCCTATTTTGAATTTTTTTTTTCATGAAATGGCATGAAAGTATTAATTCGCACTATTACATAATGCCATGTAAAAAATACTCTCTATAACTGACATCAATATCACTCAGTAGACTAGTAAAATTCATACAAATCACATCATTTTTTCAGGTCAGTAATCAATACTTTTATCACAGGATTATCCTAACTAGATGCCTTTAAAAGCACTTAATTTAAGTATGTGTCAAGTTCCAAATAAGAGCCCAATGTTGTTTTACAACATTACAAAAAGAGCAGCATATACCTTCATGTTTTTGTATTTCTTCTACCAGTGTGTTGAGATCATTTTCATGAGCTAGAGTGCTGGCAAGATTATGAATATCTTTCAGAGTTACAACCTTTCCAGACTCTTTGAACAGGTTCTGTTGTATCAACTTTTTATTTGCCCTCATCTTCAGCATGGATAATGCTTCATTAGCTGCTTCATGACCAAGTTTTCTTTGTTTTGGGAGATGTTCAAATGCTACCTATATAGACATTAGAAAACCAACATATTAGCGGCAAAGGGAATTACAATAGTGCCTTACTTTGTTAATTTCATGGTTGTGTTCTGAATTCATTGACTTAACAAAAAGCTTTTGTCCGTTATCAGTGGTTTTCAATCTGATAATAAAAGGGCACTCCATTTGGAACGTCCTAAAAACAATATACGTCCGACGGAGGTGTACGTGAAAACACGTTTCGGCACAATGCACTAGTCTTACGTATGATTCGTTCTTTTCCCTTTTGAACGGGAAGCAAATTTCTTTCCACCATGAATACACGCATAATCCACCTGCGAATATTTCAGTTCTTGAAGAAAGGACTTTTTTGGCGCACGCTTCATAGCTGCTTCAATAGTACGTGATCACGAAGTTCTTGGAATGAAGCAAATTGCTGTCCATTTTCAAACGTACAGGTGACAGTGATTTCGTTAGCAGTCATATTTGCGTCACGTGATGATGTGCCGTACCCATAGCCAAAATAATTAACGATACGGGCCCGTACCCGTAGCGTAGCCACTGCGTATTTTTTATCGCGCACAACGCGCTTACGTACACGGATAAGTCTGCTGCCTTCAATTTATCTAACGACTAGAAAACGGCGTCGGCTCGATCCCTCCTCGACAAAAAAAAAAGAATAGCACGCGTGTGCGTTATCTCGCTCTCCTAAAATCCTAAAAGACATTTGCCTTGAAGGCGTTTGATACCCCCACTGTCACTCCCGAGAAAACGGCGTCGGCTCGATCCCTCCTCGACAAAAGAAAAGAAAGGCACACGTGTGCGTTATATCGCTCTCCTAAAATCCTAAAGACATTTGCCTTGAAGGCGTTTGATACTCCCACTGTCACTCCCCCGGGAGTGACAGTGGGAGTATCAAACGCCTTCAAGGCAAATGTCTTTTAGGATTTTAGGAGAGCGAGATAACGCACACGCGTGCCTTTCTTTTCTTTTGTCGAGGAGGGATCGAGCCGACGCCGTTTTCTAGTCGTTAGATAAATTGAAGGCAGCAGACTTATCTGTGAGGCAGAGCAGTAGTCTAAAAATTGGTTAATGAAACGAAGGGTAGTAACTGGCAAATCCAAGGAATTGCTGCACAATGCCAATGCACTGAGGCTGGAGTGAGGTAGGTATTGTGCAGCCATTCCTTGGATATGCCAGTTACTACCCTTTGTTTCATTAGCAACTTTTGAGACTACTGCTCTGCCTCACAGATAAGTCTGCTGCCTTCAACTGGATATAAAAGTGCAAAGCAACCTTGTTGAGTTTAGTTGGATCAGCAGCAACTACCTAGGCAGAGACCATATATGACCGAGAACTGTAACTTCTTGTTTGCCAAACTTGCACTTGCTCAAGCTAAGTTTCAGTCCAATACTCCAGAAGTGATCAAACACATACTTCAGGTTCTGCAGATGGTCATCAAAATTCCTACCACCACTGCAGTAGTCCCATCAGCACAACATCCATGAGCCTCTGAAAGGCTGCTGGTGCATTGTAACAATCCAAGGGCATCCCTTGAACTTAAACAGTTTAATTCTCTGAGGTACAGAACATAGTTCCACTTGCCAATGCCTGTTGATGAGGTCCAAGGTAGTGAACCGCCAGGGTCCCATCCTACTTGGTGATGCTATTCACCCCCTGTCTACAGAGTACAGAGTCATCCTTTTTTTTTCGCACCAGGACGACAGCAAAAAATGTTCCATTCGACCACTTTCAGTTTGAGTGACACCCTATTATATTGATCTGGTGAATTTTGGGGTTTTACACAGTGTAGAAATGGCATGATATTTGCACTTACAGATGATTAAGTTCAATAGATTAGATCGTAAATGAAGGGACCACCTGGACCGATCATGTAGATCCAGGTCTGGTATGTGCTCCTTTATGGAAGAATGGTCATGCACATGTCATGCCCTATTGCAACACAGTAGTGTAGGAAGTTCATAGGATCTCATCAATATTTCGCTGTCAGTGGATTAATTAGTTTAAATGGGCATGAATTCATGAGAGTTATATCCAGGAGTTGCATATATTCAAGAGTTGCATGTATCCGAAAGCATTGTACTTTTATCCATTTTTATACACCCAAGCAGTTTCATGTATCAAAAACTAAAAACCAATAACCAAACAGTTTTGATACTATCTGCTTACATGTATGATATTTGTTATGATACAGTCATCAGTTACAATGAAGTATTAATTTGTGTGGGTGTGTTACCTTTTGAGCATCAGAGCTGCTTGATGCCTTGTCTTAACTGACAGTGAAGAATCACAATGGAGTCTGTATGGCCCCAAAGCATGCATTTACACTCGAAACAACCCTCCAAGAGTGTAGCAATTTTCCTACATGTTAGAAGGCTAACAAAGAGCGTCATTTCATGACAACTGTCCAACACGTTGCATGTGTGTAACATGTTAGTATTATAACCTATGTCAGCTGAACAATTGTTACAGTGTATTTGCTATTCACAACCATGTGACGGTCACACAAACATATTCAATCAGCATGCCAATTATTAGAAACATATCTGTTAACTTATTGGAGCCGCCGAAATTCCAGCATTTTGGCCCAGAAGGAATTTTGTTGGAGATCAATTGTATGACCCTAATGAATGTGTGTGAGTTCGATGTTAGTTTTACTACAGTGTATGTTAACTCCCACACCAGGCAAAAGTGCATCATGTCTACCATTACTGTCTGGCTTCTTATGTTGTATACTGCTGACACAGCCTTTGGCCAAAGTGAGTTCTATGGATACGACATATGACATGAATGCATTGATGAAGGCATGCAACAGGAAGTTATGTTTGTATTTGGGAGGGGGTGGTATGTACAGAGAAGACGTATAAAATTGTCTACCGATAAAGCTATTTTACATGTATGACACTTCCTGACAATAACATATTCATTGAATTGTGTGGCAAACAAAAATAGTGATGTAAGGACAAAATCATTAAGTATATCCAATAAAATTAAAATTACTTAATGACATGAGTATGCTGCTCTACTGCATGCATGTATTTTCACACTTTAAGAATCTTTTAATGTGACGACATCATAGATCCCACCTAAAGTTGGGTACCATTTTGACCATTACTCAGTCCTCGGAATAGTTTTCCAGCTGGACTTTCATTCCTAAAGGAACACATGAGTGAGAGAGGGGCATTATAGACTATTCAATCAGTTATTCTGAATGTGAACAGTCAAATTCTGACAATCGATTGCACACTTAATAAACATGCCAAGCAGCTAATCGTTCAAAAGAAAATAAATTATACAAGTTTCTCATCTAGTCGCACTTCTGGGCTTTATAAAGGTACCCCAGTGGAGATACTGTCTGATCAGGGAAGAATGTTGTGTCCCAGTTGAAGGAACTTCATGCATAGTGTAAGCATCATAAGGCATGATTTGCCAATGAAAGCACATGACCTAAAGCTATGACTAACTGATGAGGGGGGGCAATGCATGTATAAAATGGGCATGGTGTTGCATTGCTATGTATGCTGTCCTAAACAACGCCGATTTGAAGAATAGTGGCAGGCTTCAAGTTGTATCCATGACACTAGCTGTTTCTGTGTGAATGTGTCAGGGCAGTTGATGAAATTATTGCCCTAATCGATACATGGCCACAATGACAAATTGTCACTACGATGATCGATGTCCTTCACAGGTAGGGGTGGTCCCCTAGTGGTAGCTCTAGACACTCCAGTTTTTGCTTGTATCGCTTTTTTATTTCAGATCCACAACTCACTACACGCCTACTGGTACTCTTTTGCCCTCCAAAAAATTTCAGTTATACATGTCTATCACGTGAGGCACGTCCTATGTATTTTCAGTTAAAAAATCACCCAGTCAATAAAGACAGGCCCATATATCATCCTGGGAATTAATTTTATTTTGGTGGAGATGTTAATGGAACCCTCACAAAAAGCCGCACCGGATGGCAGGATTGGATTGTGAAACTGACATTAATTTTACAAACTAACACACACTTATGTGGGTGAAGCATAATTCCACAATCAGTACACCCTGGGCATGGGGGAGGGGCCTGAAACAAATAATTTAATGGCATATTATAGTTCATTTTATATAGAACACACAATACATACTGTTATGATGTTTTTGTTATTGTTTGTTTTTGTGATTGACTACGGCCATCAATCATCGATGAGTTCACAAGTTGATTTATGGGTGTCAGGTCAAGAGAACAAGGGGGATGCTTTTCAAGAGACCTGGGAGAGTAGCTGGTACAGCTCAGGGAGTGTCGTTATCTATAACATATTGGCCCTTGCAAGTTCAGCGAGCACAGGTACATGAAGAGTTTGCAATTGGGGTCTGGTGCGATCTTTGTTGCCTGAAAAAGTACTTAAAAGTGGCAGTACCAAAAAGATAAAGGTGACTTCGGTCACTTTAATAGGAGAAAGCAGGTTTCGCGGGTCTTACTGTCATGCAACCAAAGGAAGCATGCTTGTTTGATGAGGCGAGGTACTAGTACGTTGAAAAACCAATTCAATATCAAAGCTGGACTTATCCATTCTGGCTGACATTCTTGTAATGCTTTAAGGGCACTTCAATTGCTATGAAAAGCTATTGTGCTGATACCTATTGCTTGAGGGTAGATGGCCCCTCCCACATTCGCATTCATATCAGGCTCAACACCTCCTCCTTTTTTTACTCCGATCTCTGCATCCACCGAAATATTCCATATTTGGGCACAGCCCAATGATCGCATATAAGGTCAGGCTACCTCCCCCCCTACACACACAAGCCAAACCCTCAATGCTTGTCTTCGCATTGTAGCTGGTAATTTTTGAGGACATCACAGGCAAAAGACCTTTGATATTAGTGGTTTCAATCCTTTTTGTTCTACTCTGCGTACAGCAAAACATTATTCTGGCTTCGCTGCATACACTACTTTTAGGTCAGCCATCATATGCCTTCGTGGTTCCTGCTCTTCCTACCATAGACCACAATATTCTCTATTTGCATCTGCCATTGATGCAGCAAGGTTAATCTCACAGATTCACACTGTGGTATCTGAGTGTATGCATTTAAGTTTTTAGTCACTTTATATGTTTGAAGTGAAAATTTTTTAACCTAATAAGGCAAATACACAAGTGTGTGGCTACAATAGTCAATGTTATTATTTACAGGTATCAATTAAAAAAATAAAACTGAGAACTCTTAATCATCAGAGTTCGTTGTTGATAAAATCCATTACGTTTTTCCTAATGAATGATATGATGCATCGCAAGCAAATTTGACAATGAGCAGGAAATAGACAACACATTCAAGGATAAATAAATGAAACATGCAAATTTAGATTTCAGAACATGTCATATGTCAAATCAATGCAAATAGTGAGAGCTATTTTTATTATGTGTATGTGTACGCCATGTTTCAGCCCAGATAATTCTTGACAGAGGAAGGGGGAGGAGGGTTGATTCATGGCTGGGTTGGCGGGGGGGCAAGGGATGTTTTACTTGGTGTTATGACATTGTACACCACAGTTAACTGCAATGATGGAGACGTGCGTCTTGTTGGAGGAACATCACCACTGAATGGAAGGGTACAAGTGTGCTATCATAACCAGTGGGGTGGAGTCTGCAGTCCACGTTGCTATTTTAGATCATATGAAGCTGCTGTGGTGTGTCAACAGTTGGGGTATAATGACAAGGATGCAAGTGGCTACAGCAGCAGCAGATACAGTGCTAACACCGCTACATTTCTCATTGTTGATCACTGTGATTACAATGGCAAACAGCTGTTAGATTGCTACAGCAGTGGTTCCATTCATTCCACTCTTGGATACTATACCTGCACGGGTTGCAGTGACTTAGTGGTTAACTGCACAAGTAAGCCACTGTTTTAACACAAAGAAATGTTCATCCAATGTTTTACATTGTCTTTTTCAAGCACCAATTCCAGAGTACTGCTCTGGTACATGCACCAATGGTTCCATAAGACTTGTGGGAGGACCATCTCCTAATGAGGGCAGGCTTGAGGTCTGCTTTGAAGGATGCTGGGGAACTGTGTGTGACACGCACTTTGAAGTGTCAAATGCTTTTGTTGCTTATCATCAATTAGGATTCTCTCCTTTTGGTAAGAAGAATAATGCTTATGGTAAATGTTTGATGACCATTGAACAGGGGCTGAAACACGGGAACAGAAATATGGAAGAGGTTCAGGACCAATATGGCTGCACACTGTTAGCTGCACGGGAAATGAACTCTCATTATTTGACTGTCCTGCTTTTATAACAGATTCTTATAATTACGTGCTTTCAAATGATATCTTTATAAGAACTTCTTTGCTCTGCGACCATAATTACGACATTGGAGTTTACTGTCCAGGTACATATTTGATTAATAAATGCAAATGCTGTGTCTTCAGTAAGGAATAGGGAGCATAATTTAAGTATACCATGCAGCAATGCAAAATATTCCCACCTTTTGTAGTAGCTATTTAGAAATTGGACTTGTCTTTGTTCTCTGACAATTGATTACATGCTCTTCATTCAAACTGTCACTAATGAGCTTATTAATTGTTGCAACTGATAATTTCTTAAGAACATGATTTGCAAATTCTCCAATTAATGTTTAATTAATGCAATCACATTATTTTCCCCACAGCACCTACTTCCACTTGCTCCAATGGGGATGTACGTCTGGTTAATGGATCAACCCCATTGGAGGGACGAGTGGAGGTGTGCATAGGACAACAGTGGGGTGCAGTGTGTGGAGATGATCAATGGATCAAGGACACCAGTGGAGCCAACACAGTCTGTGAACAGCTTGGATACAGTTCCATCAATGCAATAGGATATGTGTACTCATGTGATGGATCTTACACAGGAGGGATTGTTATGGTAAATGTCCAATGTGATGCCAGAGCTGGAAGGTTGGTGGACTGTCGCAATGGCTACATGCACCTAATTCGCTCTCTGGGCTCTTCCTGCTACCGTCAGTGCACTGCTGGTGTAAGGTGCCAAGGTAGATATGATCATGAGCATTGGATTATTAAATGGTACCAAAGTGAACAGAAGGCTTTATATTTTTCCTGATCCTCTGTCTCAGCTTTATACCATGATGCATGTTGTTCATTCATACAGCAATACCCACTAGTGTATGCACCAATGGAATGGTACGTCTGGTGGGAGGCTCCACCCCTTATGAGGGAAGAGTGGAAATATGTGCTCATGGAACTTGGGGAACGGTGTGTTCTAATACTCTATATTGGAAACTTTCCAAGTGCTGCTGTGGTGTGTGGTCAACTTGGCTACAAGGCTGCAGGTACATGCACAAATGGAATGTGTATTAATAATGTACACATTATAATTCTTTTTGTACAGGTGTGCTTGAATATGATGCTGGAACTGGCCCAGTATGGTTAAGGAATCTCACGTGTACCGGTCTTGAACAACGGCTACTTGACTGTCCTGTCATCAACTTCGATATCAAATACTATGCAAATTGCCTTTTCAAAGCTCTTGGAGTGCAATGTTCTGGTATGAATATAATCTCCCTTTTCAAAAAAAGTACTTAATAATTCTTTTTTTGCATCATAGCCACTGTACAAAATTGCACAGATTGGGACATTAGGCTGGTTGGCGGCTCCTCACCATTACAGGGGAGAGTGGAGGTGTGCTACATGAACCAGTGGGGCACAATCTGTGGCGAAATCATTCCTTTTGAAACTACATTGGCTGGTGTCATCTGTAGACAGCTTGGGTATTCATACTTCAATTCCAGTCTATTAGCAAACTCCAATTTTGGAGGAGGATCAGGGGGCATAATCCTCGACACAGGTTCTCTATTTTGCACTGGAAATGAGACTAGGCTGCAAGACTGCTTCCACACCCCTTTTGGATTTGGTAAATGTAGTGATCACAATCAAGACATTGGAGTACAATGTCAAGGTAAAAATTGTGCATAGAGTGACCATAAATACTTGTTCAATGTTGCTCCAGCTAACAACATCACTGGTACTACCCAATGTGCAAGTGGAAGCTTCCAACTGATGGACGGGCCTGGCCCCTCAGAGGGCAGGGTGGAGATGTGCCTGGGAGGGAGCTGGAGGTCCATGTGTGGTTCTTCACCATCACCTGCAGACTCTATAAGAGCGGCTATTATATGTCGGCAACTTGGATTTCAATCTTCAGGTGCATGTTTGGTCATATTATCTGGACTTTGCTAATAAATACATTTACATCCATTGCAGCTGCAGTGTTGGTTTATGATGGAATATTTGGTCGTGGAGGAAATGTCTTGACAATCGATGCAGCAGTTATATGTTACAGTATAAGAGATGAAGCATCTCATGTTCAGTGTCTTTCATCATTAACTCGAGGCTGTGACGAGGCGATTGGGTCCAGTGTGCCCCAGGTTGGTATACATGTCCTCACTGTAGTTACCTGCAAGTGATTTCACATCTTTCTTTAATTATGCTGAAATGTAATTTTGGCAAACTGAACAGCTTCTTCAAGGCAATGTCAGGACAGTGATGTCCGATTGGTTAATAATACGTATCAAACATATACAACATCAGGATCTGCAATCATTGAAGGACTTGTACAAATCTGCTATGGTTGGGGACTCATTTTTGAAACCGGATGGACATTCAGAGAAGCCAGTGTGGTCTGCAGACAGTTACACTATGCACCAGTGGCTCTTAATGTATTCACGTCCTCCATTCATGACAATGTACCCAATATAACTTTTTCCCAAAATGTTTGTACTGGATATGAAAAACGAATTCTTGATTGCTACCATCGAGTTCCTGGGTATTATGAAAGGCCATGGGACAGCTATGTTGCAGCAGGTTGATGGAACCACTCGACTGGTGAATGGGAACTCACGTTATGAGGGCAGAGTTGAGGTGTGTGAAGGAGGGTGCTGGGGCCCTGTGTGTATTGGTGACAGTGGGTGGAGCTCATTGGATGCAGCTGTAGTATGCAATCAGTTGAAGATGGGCTCTCAAGGTAAGAACTGTTGAGATCTTCTACACGAGTACCATATTGTCCTCCCTTCTCAGGAGCTGTTTCCAGGTACTACTACTTCTTACAGAAATCACCACCTTTTTGGCTTCTCACTGCACAGGGTATGAGTCTTCTCTGTTCAGCTGTGCACAGTCTGTGTGCCATCTCAAGAACTACAACTATGCTGGAGTGGAGTGTTCTCCAGGTAAGATACTGCTAAACATTGTGGTATGCAACAGTTCAGAACATAAGCAGGGGTACGACAATCCTCAGACATATCAGAGCAACACGATCCCTATTGCCCATTCGCATGAGAAGTGCAATGGGGTGATCACTCGACGATTTTTTCCCTCACTAACCTGCTCAGAGTTACATTTTACGATGTTAATGAACTATATTTAGGGCTGATTTTACATCATAAACAGCCATTGTCTTATACTTCTTTATACCTACATCTTTTGAAATGTTTATTAGCATTATTTTATTGTGATCGGTTCATTAGGCAGTCTGAGCTGTATGTTCATTACTCTGTTATAGTCAGCTACAACACTACTTCTTTGCAGAATTTGTAACTTAAACATCCTTGTTGTGCACTGAAGTATTACGCAATGTCATTTTGCATGCAACATGCATGTTTTTCTTACAAAAACTAAAACGATCATCTCTTCTGATGCAAAATGCAGATCAACACTTCAAACATTGAAGTTTGCGGAAGATCTATGCATATGTTAATTTTGTTGATGTATCAATTCATAGAGATAAGATAAGGTTATGATATTATTCCATTTCAAAAACAGTTAATCCGAATGGGTTTTCCATCTCTTGTGTTTGAAATGTACGTACATGTACTGAATATGATGTATAATTATCATTTATGTAAATATTGAATATACTTTAATGCTCAATGTACTGTATGTACTGAACATAAATGCATAGACATGCATTTTGCACTGAATCAAATGACAATAAGAATCAAATTGTTCTGAAACAAATGAATAGGATAATTTTTATTGCCATGCATGCTACTTTGTTATGTGTATTTTTCTCTGTACGGTGTACTTTATACATTAGTGTGTGACAAGTTGGCACATTTTAAAATCTAATCACAAATTCATTCTCTTACATTTACAAGTCTGTCCCTGGGGGGTAGAGGTATAATACAAGCTTGTCCAGGGGTGTTTTTATAAATTGTCCCGGGGGTATACGTTTGCAATTATTGTCATCTGTAGGGGTGTACGGTTAAATAATGGAATTACCAATTGTATTTCCTTTTTTTGGCTTTGGAACGCAATGAGGTATGTACAAGGGTCACTTTTTTTCTCATCTGTGACTTTTTACACAAGATGAACGTTTGATGACGTGAGTGGCTCCACGTTTGTGCCAGTGTCATCGCGCGCAGATTGTCAATACCGGCGCAAATGTGTAAGCAAGTACTTCTGTGGTTCATGTATTCATGATTGATGCTATACATCATTATCTTTCAACAGAACGGAATCCGGCTTTTTGCCTAATGTGGAGACCAAGCAAAACTGACACTTGCTCTTCCTTTTACATGCATTTGTATTTGTATATGGTTTTTTGAAGAACTAACCCTGAGAAAAGTGAATGAGATGGTGCACGTATACGATAAAGCTGCATGGATAGAAAGTAGAAGCAGAGATAATATATATATTATCTCTGGTAGAAGCGGTACCGCTGTAGTACCAGAGATAATATATAGATTATATTATCTCTGGTAGTACCGGTAGCCAGAAATTCAACCTTACGTACTGACGGTACGATGCGGTAAAAAGCGAACCGCCTTTAACCGTGGATTTCCCGGACTGACGGATTATAACGTTTAAAGACGTGACAGAGTGACGGAGGGGAAGGACGTTGCCGACCACTCTCCGTCCACAGACGGACCGTTGGTATTGATATCAACGGTATCCGCCTACATCTGAGTGACGGGTAAGGTCACGTGATGAGACGTTACCGTCTCAATGTAATAGTTTCGCTGTGTCATAGATTATAGAGGGGGGGATTGGAAGCAATCACGCAATACATTGAGAGCGCGCGGGCTATGCGAGGTAGTGGTATTCACACCTCAAAAGGTGTCGCAAGGGGTGGATTTTTTTGACTCGTGCACAAAGATATCGCTACAGCTTTGCGAAGGTAACTGCCAAATTTATGCTAGAACTATCAATCGATTCCCCGATGAACAACGATTATGTTTTTATTTTTATTTTCCCCCCTAGAAAGAATTTTTTTTTTTTTTTTCCGGTTGTTTTAATCCTAAACTTACCATGATTTTTTTAAATGGGGTAACAACTTGGTAGTTAAAGATTCTTTGGCCATGTACGCAAAACGAAAATTCGTTTTGCGATGTGACGAGTGCACGACGCTGGTTAATTCGTTATCAACTAGCGATCTAGTGGTAGTTTCATGAGATTAGACACCATGCCTTTATGGAGGAGTTTCATCGTAGCGCTCGTACCGTAGGCTTTGTTTGTATTTTGTATGAGTAGTACTAAAGTTGTAGAGTGCTTCTGTGTGGTTTTTTTCTTCACATCGTGCTTATAACATGAGTTGCGAATTTTTCAAGACACGGGTGTACATGTAAGGAAATTAAAAATTAAAATTGAACGGCACTAATTAAAGTAAGATCTACACAGAGTGAGGATGTCTTGTTTCACTGGTCATTGATAGCAGCCACATGGGATGATGAACTGGCTGCAAAGTTGATGAGCATGATTGTAGAGCTGTGGTTTTTCACTTGCCAGTGCATGGATAGAAGAGTACAAAGAAGCTACTAATAAGACTCTCCAAAAATCTAAGGCATAGCGCTCATACCGTAGGCTTTATTTGTATTTTTCATGAGTAGTACTAAAGTTGTAGAGTGCTTGTATGTGTTTTTTTTCTTCACATCGTGCTTATAATATGCGTTATGAATTTTTCAAGATATGGGTGGAAGGAAATTTCATCTTGGACGTCCAATAAAGAACGCAGAAATAAAGAAACGCAATGCTTCGACTCTGGTCGTGTCCATTCCTCGCAGTATCTTGCAGATTCATGTTTGTCCTCAACTGAGCCTTTCTTTGTGCTCGGAAGAACAACCTGGCAAACCTGCAGATGACCAACATCTCACTGTGTCGTTGCCCCGTTCTGTATTTGTCAACAGCCGTGTCACATCTCTTCAGCAACTTACATCCCGTGTGTCCATGCTTACAGTATCACTCCCGTGGGTTATTACTTCTTATCTACCACTGATTCTGTGTAGAATAGAAGTTTCTGGTGATCATCAACCTATTTTAGAAGTGTCTCTTACAATTGATGCAACATTGCAATGGACTGCCACAGTATTGCATAACATTCTTTATCCCACTACCAGTGTCCCATTGTTTAGCTTGCCACATTCCATCAAGGCTCCAGAGGATGTTTATTGTTTGCTGAGATTTTTCAGTCAAGTGAAGGTTTGTGTTGGGAATCCAGATGCTGGCTTGATAGAACAATGGAAGAAACGTTCTTCGTCCCTTCATTACTCCAGTGGTAAGGGATTATTGCACTGCCTTAATGTGTGCATTTATTAATGGAAAATGCATCACTCTATAGGCAACACAGTTGCATTTCTGGATACATCGGATCCACATGGCAGGTGCACAATCCGTCACAAGAAGTGCCACATTGTGCTTTCAGAGGATAGCAGAACAATTCGATGTTCTGCTTGTTCTACCTATCGTTTGAAATTGTTGGTTCAAATATCCCGAACACCACAGCGCACAGAAGATCGTAAAAACTACAGGTATTTTTTCATGTATCTTCAAAGTACACAATGCAAGCACAAATGTTTTACATGTATATGTAGGTATCAGTCTGTTCCTGAATTATTGCATACGCTGGGCGACCTGAGGCATAGGAATCGTATTCTTACAAAGTATGCAAGTCGTCTGAAGATGAAGATTGAGAAAGCAGTAGAACCTGAGCTTGTCTGTCTGGATGATGAAGTTAATGACTACATTAAACAAACCACGGAAATACCACAGTTTCTTAGCTGACCTACCTGGAGCTCATTTCAGCGTATATTCTGGATGCAGCAAGTTGAAGCAGCTAAGAGGAAGAAATATGGTGTACGCTGGCACCCTCTCATGATTCGTTGGTGTCTCTATAATCTATGGCTGTGTACAGCTAAAAGTTCTTTACGAGTCACACAGTACCTCTGTTCCGGTCTGCTTACTGAACGGCTGGCGTAGGCAATGACACGTTCTGACCTTTCGTCGCTGATCTGGGATAGCACGGCACCAATCCCTGTGTCGCTCGCATCCGTATCGAGGATAAAATGTCGGTTGTTATCTGGGTAGGCAAGAATTGGGGAGGAAACCAAGCATTGACGCAATTCGTTAAACGCATTCTGACAGTGTATTGTCCAATCGAAGGGAACCGTCAAACGGTGCAGTGGTTTCGAGATAGAAGCAAAATTTTTGACAAACCGCCTATAGTAATTTGCCAGCCCTAAAAATTGTTGTACCTCCTTCTTACTTAGCGGGGTGGGCCATTTTGACACTGCGTCGGTTTTGCTCGGGTCTGTAGCAATTCCCTCAGCTGATACTATATGACTCAAAAATGCAACATGCAGTTGCTGACACAGACTACACTTCGTTGGCTTCAGTTTGAGCCCTGCCCCCCTCAACTGGCCAAAACTTTGCTTAGATGGTGCAAATGATCCTTAAATGTACGACCCACAACAATAATATCATCAAAGTAAACCAAGCAACTCGACCTATTCAAACCACCCAATACCCTATCCATCAGTCGCTGGAATGTAGCTGGAGCGTTACATAAACCGAAAGGTTTAAATTGGTACAGACCTTCCGGTGTAGTAAAAGCTGTTTTCGGCTGATCTTCAGGGGCGACTTTGACTTGCCAGTAGCCGGTAGTATAAGGTCCATTGCAGTGTGGAGAACAATTTGGAGCCGCCAGCGTGTCAAGCGTATCGTTCACTCGGGTTAGAGGATAGGCATCTTTCCTGGTAACCTCGTTGATCTTCCTATAGTCCACACAAAATCTTGTTGTCCCGTCTATTTCTTGACCAGTACTATCGGGGAGGACCATGGGCTATCAGAGTGTTCAATGGCATTCTTCTCCAAAACATCTCCTTCAGTTCCTCCCTACGTGCTTGAGGGATCCGGCGTAGTGGGAGGTGCACTGGTTGGGCATTGCCAGTGTCAATGCGGTGTTAGAGCACTTTTGTATGACCTAGGTTCTTGGTGCTGAGTGAGAAAACATCTGAAAATTCCAACAACTGCGAAAAAAGTTATTTTTCATCCTTATTAACATCATCCCCACCCCATGCTCGATACCATTTCCCATAAAATGCTTTGATCTTCCCGTGAAATGTTGAACTTTTCTGCGACAGTTGAGATTTCTATGACTGGGTCCTGTTCCAGCAGCTCCATATGAGCCGTCCCTTTCTTCAATATAACGATTTCTTCTCGAGGGTTGACCACATGCACGCACAGGGACTGGTTTGGCGTTAGGGCACACCACTGCATGAGCCACGATTACTCCATGTCGAGCAGAGATATTGCCAGCCACAACCCATGTACCCTTCGCGACTGGTGTTGCCAGATCAACCATAAGTTCTATGGAATGACAATTTTCTCTTTGACAATAAGTCCGATGGGATTCTGTTGCAGTGGACAACTCTGCATTTGAAAGGGAACGGAAAGATTTCTGGACGGAAAGGTGAGCCACTTTGAAACACAATCAATAATACCATTATGGGCGTTTACAAAGTCCAACCCAAGAATTGCTTCTACCATTATATCATCAGTGACTACGGCATGCAGTTCAGAAAAATATTAGCATCCACTAACTGACAATGGAGCACCATTTACTCCGACAAGTCGTCTACCAGCCCATTGTTCAAGAACAAGTGCACAGTCACCTTTCACAATTTGTTCCCAGACGTCCCTTCGGACAAGCGACACTGCTGCACCCGTGTCTATCACAAAGTCTACAGCAACAGCCCCAATAACTCCCATATGCGGTAACTAACTCCACTATTTACAGCGAGGGATGGTACGGTCAGCTTATCATCCTGAGCCTTTACAGGTCTTCCCCCATTTGGCAGGCTCGTACCACAGAGGGACGGTAGTTTCCCTGATGCTGTTCTGAGTATCGGCCCCGACTGCAAAATCGTGCGACATGGCCTTTCTTTCACAAACGATTGTCTTACGCTTCCCATCGTCATTCTCCCTGGTAGGCTTACTTGCCCCACGGGTTCCTATAACCGTTCTTTTTCTCCTATGAGCACCTTCACTCGCTGCAGACTCATGTAGTGATTTCATGGCGGCTAGCTGTTAACGAGTCGCGCCCGTCTTGCGAAGTGACCGCTGAGACTGGTTCCGCTGGTACGGTATGGTGCGTCTCTGGCTCTTCAGTGTTCCTGTGAGGACACAGCGTTAACACGTGACGGTTTACCTGTGCTTCGCAAGTATGACTCCAGTTCAATTACAGCCTAGCCGCTTCTACGACGTTTCGCGGTAGTTTCTGTTTAACGCGGAAGGCGACTTGGGGGTTTTCAATCTGCTCTAGAAACTGGTTCAGTGCCAGTCGCTCACGCGCGCATTCTGCTGCTAGTTCAGGATACGCTTTATCTGCAAGCACTCTCACCGCGTCCCCAAAAGCTGCCCAGTCCTCGTCCCTACGCTTTGTTCTTGCATTCAGCTCCACCATGTACAGCTGTCTTTTGCTGTCGGGATTGAAACGACGCTGTAATGCTTCTACGCACGTACCATAGTCCGCTTTAATGTCGTCTGTCAGCCTTCTGAAAGCCGTCTGAGGATTCCCCGTTAGGCGCACCCGGAGCCATTTCAGCTTGTCTTCTCCACTGACCCATTTGTTAACGGAGGCTACACTTTCGAAATGGTCCATCCATTCCGACCAAACAGTGGTCTCGCCGTCAAAGGGTTCCGGTGTCATAGGGTATACGGTCCGGCCCCCAATTTTCGGTCCGGCGGACCGTATTCCCTAAGGGAATACGGTCCCCCCCCGGACCAAACTCCCTAGGGAATACGGTCCGTCTAATAAATTGTACATCCAGGGAATACAGTCCGGGGGAGGAGGCGGACTCAATTCCCTGATAGAATGGAGATTAGATTTTGACGACCCAGTTTATAGCGTGTATAATTAAAAAGAGAAATCGATTCTCACCGAAATCGACAAGCACAGGACATAAGTTCTAATTGATAATGAACGTAAAAGGAGAAATCGATTCTCATCGAAATCGCAACCGTTATGAAAACAATTTAAACACAGGACAGAAGTTCTAATTGATAATGTCATAATGAAAACAATTTAAAACCAAGACAGAAGTTCTTTCACGACATCATGTAATTTATAATTAAAGCATTTTAAACTCAAACAGAAGTTATATAATGAAACCAAGATAGAAGTTCTTTCACGACATCAGATGTTTAATGTAATGAATAGCTGATTGTTCGTACGATGTTTCTGGACTGTGGTTCATCCAGACAGAATTTATATAATGAAAGAAATTTAAACTCAAGACAGAAGTTATATAATGAAACCAAGATAGAAGTTCTTTCACGACATCAGATGTTTAATGTAATGAATAGCTGATTGTTCATACGATGTTTCTGGACTGTGGTTCATCCTTTGCCAGGAGCGTGATCATTAGCTACAATGTAAAGAATAGCTAGATTCCTATTTGTCACCTCAAATGATTTTGACATCCTTTACCTCAGGGTAGAGGACATCCCAAGCAAGGGTATTTGCTTTAGGGCCCTTAAAACCTTCATCTATTGCAATCCCGAACAAGAAGTGTTGGACTGCCTCTACCTGTGCGATAAAAAAACATAAGAATTTTTACAGTGCTCAGTCTCAGACGTTCATAACATAACCTATACCATTCCACGGCCTTCTTGTTCTCAGTCTTAGTACATGTACGTGACGCGCATGCACGTGATTTATTAAGATATGTTTAATCTGCCTTTTGCAAACCATGCACCATGTATATTGACAGAACGTGTACCACAAATTTAGCTCGGCAATGTCATAATATTTTTAATTGGTGATGTAGGATTTGTAGGCACCAATTTACTAAAAGTATGTAAATAAGGGATTTCGTATATTCTCGCAATTATCAAATATTATTTGACAAATGCTGTGCTTAATTGGTGCCTACAATTCATAGATAACCAATTTTATACATTTCATTTCTCTCATAGCTTGTCTGTGAGTGCATTTTTATATGTGTAGCCATGCAGCAATTACGATGGTTCATGTCGAAAGCTTTCATAGAACATATACTGACATGTGTGTACACTGGAACACATGGTTGGGATTTCATTTTTCATTTTGTAACCGAACACTATAGCTAGATGAGCCAATATCGCTTGCGCGTCCTAATACCAGTTGACTAGATATCCCCTATCACTGTAGCGTCTGCTAGTATCGGTCAGGTAGGATCTTGATGCATCTGAACTAACAGGCATACTGTTGGGGTGGATCAGAACCCCAATCTTTCCTTCTACTGTCCCCTGTATAGATTCCTGAATCATGGGCGGGATAAACTGTATGGTGTGGTGCAAGGTGCTAGTTAAGACTTGTTATTCGTGTACTTTATACGTATAAGTGGTATAGAAGCCGTACTATGGTATGGGCATAAAAATTATTGAGCAATTCTGTACATAGTGTTTTCACCCTCTGGAGGCATGGAAAGAGAAGCGAGTAAGTTCTATACAGGCGCCGCGTGAGGATTGATATCGACGATTGAACGGATTCGTAGCTGTATTTAATTATCACAGGTACAGGTAAGATTACAATACTATTTGCAGTTAATCGTTTCATGACCGTTACCCCGGTAGCGCTCTACTCAGTTTGGTCTATTAAACGCTCCTTCTATACTTCGCAATCAATGAACAGACTACGGTGAACTGACGAGTGTGTTGGTCACTTAGATTTAGCGATAACATGAATTGCTGTGTTTTCTGGCAGTCTAAGTTTCTACTCGGCTCTAAACTAGTTGCGTCAGGTCATGTTGCAAACCCATATACCAAGACTTATGTTCATCTGGTCCCATGGGTACTAGTAATAGGGGGAGGATGTAAAACTGTGTGTTTCAAAGGTGCATTCTTACTAATGCACAACTCTCGGAGGAAGACTGGTGACAATGTGTTTCTATTGGAGAGAATCTGTGTGTTAATTTAAGGTCAATGTACATGTATCATGTGTGTTTGCACTTACTCTCAGATGATATATCCATTCTTATAGGGTGTAGATGCACACCTCTCCAAGGTGATTGGAGACCATGCATGTATTCTCATAGGTCAGTGTGCTTGCACTTACCCTCAGATGACATACACCTGTATGTATATGCACCTCTAAGACAGGGTTTGGCGACTGTGTGTTTCTACTGGAGGGAATCAATTTATTTAAGGTCAGTGCATGTGTTTGCACTTACATGTACCCTCAGATGACGAAATGTAGGCACGTCTTTTTAACATGCACACAAAGACAAGCCAGACAGCTTAAAGACATGTGAGGATATAACAAAGAGATGCTGTCCCTACAAGATATGTGATTTTTCGTTAAAACCTACACAAAGACATCCAGCCCATACAACACCACTAAAACAGCAAGTTAGTATTGTAATCCTTAACTTCCATGTGCATGGCTTTTATCATATACAGCAACAAGTAGCTATCTTGCTAATGCTATTTGTCTAATACACAGTGACACTCGAGACTAAAAAGCAATATTAACGGATGCCGCCAAGCTTATATATCTGTCTGTGAAATTCACTTTTTGGCTGATTTTACAGGTACGAAATTGAGTACACTCAATATATCAGCATGTCTCTTATGTTCATTTGACTAGTATCCCCCACTCATTCCTCTCTCATCCCATTTCTTTTTCTCCTCACACAGGACCTGGTGTATAGAGGAAGTATGCAGTCACATATAGAGTGTGCCAGGTCGATTTAACCGCTAATTAAGTACCAAGTTTTTGAGGGCCCATGCAGCTTAAAGCTATGTGTCCCTGTATCTCTTCTCATCTCCCTTCCTTTTCCTACCTCCTCCCCCTCTGCAGAAAATCTCTGGGCACACGAGCAGCGTTATTTGTCTGTGAAATTCACTTCTTATCATGTACATGATTGAAAAACACTTATGCATCATTCTCTAAACAATAATGGCTGAAGTATTTTCTTTTTTACAGGTACGAAATTGAGATTTATCCAGTACCTCATCTCTCTTATGTTCAGTTAACTATTATATATTTTTATTTCTTTAATCTTTATTTCTACTTTGTTTGCACTACGATTCGATAATATAAACAGTGCTGCATGTATAGTTGCCGACCTGCACGCGATCCTTTTCGAACCAAATGGAAACATATACCGGGTGTCACGAAAGAACGCAATGCTTTTGAACGGGAATAACATTTGATAGATTGCGTTCTTTCGTGGACACCCGGTATAAATAGTAACAAGACAGACCGAAGAAAAAGGTTAATCAGTTGTTACAGAAGCTGCATGCATGTATATAGTTGGCGACCTGTGATCATTGTGGCTTTTGATTTTCGAACCAAATGTGCTGTTACAGACCGAATTCAAACTGCATACATAGTTGACGACTTACAGCTTTTGCTTTTCGAACCAAATGTTACGTGCATGCAAGGGTTGGAAATACATTTCAAACCAGGGAATACGGTCCGGGGGGGGGGGACTCAGTTCCCTAGGGAATTGAGTCCGGTTAATTGGTTTTGTACAACCAGGGAACTCGGTCCGGGGGACCGTATTCCCTAGGGAGTTGGGTCCGGGGGGGGGACCGTATTCCCTAAGGGAATACGGTCCGCCGGACCGAAAATTGGGCCGGACCGTATACCCTATGACACCGGCAACAGTAGCGGTTTTCCCATTTCGCTAATGTGGCAGTGGCCAAAGGATATGCAGTAACACGTGTACAGACTGACTAAGAACACACAAAGAGAGTATTTAAACATACAAGTGCGCACACGATGTCACATGCAAATGTGAAGGCAAGTTCGAGCCCATCCGGCGCATGCGTACACATGCGCAAAGAGATATTTGCATTGCAGCTGTAAGTCGTGCCTTATGTCATTAATGTACGAACGCCCAGCGGGAACACGCGGGAACATATATTCCCGCGTGGTTCCCGCTGTCCATGCATTGTTTATAAAATTCTATCAAAGTAAAAGAAATGGCCATTTTAGGTATATCTATTGTTTGATAAAGGAGTGCAGATCAGTACTAAAAACGTTTGTCAGATAAATAGCCTCAAATGTTACTACCTTGCGATCGCATTCACCGTTTCTACGCAAGGTTCACGAGGAGATGATTCTCTTTGATCCTCTACTGTGCATTGCAAAAAATAGTCTATGAAGAAGAAATAGGAGGATGCACATTGCTTTTCCCATAGATATGAAGCGTTTTCATGATGGCATACTATATTGTAAAGGACGCCACCCGCGCTCGCAGCGAACAACAGCCACAGGGGACAAGGCACTTAATACACTTCAGAGTCTAGAGTGTTTCAACATACACAGGTAGCGTATATATAGGCAGAAAAATACACACAATAGCTCTGTCTGACAAACAAAGCGCCTCCCGCAGGGCGCTGTCGGCCCGCGCACAACAGGTCCATACAGGAGAAATTCCCTAATACGTAATTGTAATCATGTAACTAACAGTTCAGTCAGCCACATAAATTGAAAAGCGAGGTATGGTTCCCGATGCCTCCGCAACTAAAACTAGAATCATGATGACAATTCAAACTAACTACAAGTAAATAAAAACATTCTTTACGAGAAAGTTGGTGGGATAAAGGATTTGAAGGCAATTGGTGGTGTAAAAAGCAAGGAAACAAGGTTTTATCAGAAGGGAAAATGTAATAGTCCTATATTTAGAACATTTCTAGGGCGTATGTTGTTTGTGTGCTAAATATAGGACTATTACATTTTCCCTTCTGATAAGACCTTGTTTCCTTGCTTTTTACACCACCAATTGCCTTCAAATCCTATACCCCACCAACTTTCTCGTAGAGAATGTTCTTATTTACTTGTTATCTTAAATTTTTTCACACCCAATGTCTAATTATACAAGACATAGGCTGATAGTCGATTGTGCATCAGAGTTTAACGTTCACGCACGCCGTGGGGGTCGACGGGTGTGCTGCGAGCTGCCGCCGCTACATAAGCTAGCCTACTTTTGGGGGTAGTGTGATGGATCAGCGGGACACGCCCCATCGCTGGGGGTGTGTGTGCTTGGACCTGCGTGTGTAGCCCCGCCCGGGGTTGCGTAGGCGTATGCAGGTCCGATCCCGTACACAAGGTCACATCACTGCTAACGAGTGATGGAGATTTGGAGGTGGCGCCAGGGGAGGGTGGTGGCTCGAAGAGTTCTTCTTGCTAGCTGCCAGCGACCGCGTGTAGTGAATAGCGTGAATGCGCATGCGCGGGGCACCTCATTGATGCGCGTGCGCTGCGGGGCGTGCTACGTAACCGCGTTTAACTACATTTAACGTTCACGCACGCCGTGGGGGTCGACGGGTGTGCTGCGAGCTGCCGCCGCTACATAAGCTAGCCTACTTTTGGGGGTAGTGTGATGGATCAGCGGGACATGCCCCATCGCTGGGGGTGTGTGTGCTTGGACCTGCATGTGTAGCCCCGCCCGGGGTTGCGTAGGCGTATGCAGGTCCGATCCCCAGGGGTCGACATTAAGAGGGAGACCACACACACGTGATCATAAGTGGTGTGGGCGAGCCAAGTCAATGTTATATGCACGGCTTGTGCGGTGTCCGCGCTGTAGACTATAACTGAAAGAGTTGCTACCTGGGTGCGAGCGTCTATCCGATGCGGGAAATTAAGGCTAACGCTGAAACAAGTTGCTGCCGAGGCGTCCGGATGTAGCTTAGGAATGCCGCGCTGTTCCAGCGACCGAGTAGCTGTATGGTTGAGTCTTCAATGCCTGCGGCTGCGGCGGCCGTTGCTGCTCCGATTCTGAAGCTATGCCCTGCGTAGTCGCAAGCTGGCAGCCCCAAGGTCGACAGGGCCTTACGCACCTCCGACACGAATTTCGGTTTCAAGAGCGGCTTCAAATCGCGCGTCCTGAAGAAAGGGCCGGGGGATGCACCCCTGACGGCCACGTATGCAAGGCTCGCGTCGACCGGGCAGATGGTGTTACCAGTTTTGCCAATGAACACGTCGGTTCCCTCGCCAAATTGGTCGCATTTCGCCACGTGAAGATGGATCTTCAGCTGCGTGGGCTGGGACCCGTGGTTAAACGTGACGTCCCCCCACCGTATCAGAGCCCTGCTCGGTGCCTCTGTGGGCAAAAGGAGCTCGCCCAGACGGAAAAAGCCAAAATAGCAGAGGGCGGACGTCGCCCAGTACAGTTGCCAGTTCTCGTCTCCGCCCGATACCCAGTGTTGCCTCATGCGCTCGAGGATTGCCGGGGTCAGGGGCAGGCGGGTCGCCTTCTTCTTGTCACGGGAAGCGAGGACTCGGCGGATCCCTGCCTGAATTCTGTCTAGCCTTGGCATAGCTGCATGTGCGCGAGGATCCGGGAACCCCAAGGCTATGTGTGTGTCTCTGACCGCGGCGAGGTAAGTTTTATCGTTTGCGCCGCTAGATTGTCGTTCGCGAGGGCTGAGACAAAGTAGCACAAGGTGGATTCCGACACCGGAAAGGGGGCACTTATTTTATATGCGTCGCAGAAACGGTAGAAACGGCGCATGCCGGCGTCGTATGTCCGACGAGTGGATTCTGCTAGACCTTGCGAATAATAGAACCGAACTGCTCCCTCCAGGTCGGCGATAACCAATCCCCGTCCTTGCACAGCAGGGCGCTGATCAATCGCGAAGGGATTGGCTGTGGGTCCGGGTCGGCTTCTGGAACCTGCATAAAGAAGGAAGGGAGAGCATTGCGTGAAAGTGCGTCGGCCGCCCTGTTGGTAGCCCCTGGAACGTGCACGCAGCGGAGGCTAAAGTCATGGTATGCCTCAATGTAGAATAGGTAGCGCAGCAGGTGCATGAAGTGGTCCTTCCGGCATGCGCGGGATGAGACGACGGCAACTACTGCCTGGTTGTCGCAGTAGCAGGTGGCCTGCCTTCCGCGCCATTGCCCGCCCCAAACTGCGGCTGCCATGATGATGGGAAGCATCTCCTTTATGGAAATGGAGAGAGGGAGCGATCGTGCATCCCATGGAATCTGCAACCAGCGGAGATTCCAGGACGCCCCGCAACCCCATGATCCGGCTGCATCTGAGGAGAAATGAAGATGCCCGTCGGCGGGACTGGGCATGAGGGCGATGCCATTCCAGTCGGATATGAAGGTGTTCCACCAAGAGAGATCCGCGCGGAAATCTCTGTTGAGGCGTACTAGGTGGTGGGCCCTCGAGGCGAATGGGCCTGAAAGCAGATTTATCATGCGCCGAAGGAACGAGCGTCCCGGCTTGACAACCTTGCAGGCGTGCTGGAGAAGGCCAATCAGGGATTCTAGCTCTATCCTGCGACATGCCTTTCTGTCGTTCCAATCCAGTAAAGTAGCCTTGATGCGAGTGAGCTTGTCGGCGGGAAGGCGCAGGGACCAGGCTACGGTGTCGAGTTCGATGCCGAGGAAAGTGAGGCACGACGTCGGGCCTTCGCATTTCCCTGCCGCCAGGGGAACGCCCAGTTCCTTGCAAGCGAGATTCATTGTTTGCAGGCTGTCGGCGCATTGAGAGGAGTGGGGCGCGCCCACCATCGTCCAGGTAGTGCGCGATGTGCGGTACCCCTCTTTGGCGAACAATCCATTCTAATGCGTCGGCGAGAGCCGTGAAGATCTTGGCTGATGACCTGAGGCCAAAAGGCAGCATGGCGTTGCAGTAGATCCGACCCGACCACTCAACCCCTTAGCAGCGGGCGGTCGTCCGGGTGAACTGGTACCAGGCGGTAGGCAGATTCAATATCAATCTTAGCGAGGAGTGACCCGGCCCCCAGTGAAACCACAATCGCGGCGACGGTGTTGATTGACACGTATGACAGTGAGCAGAGCACGGGATCGATGCCGTCGTTTACGCTGTACCCCGGGGGAAAGGACAGGTCAGTTATTAGGCGACACTTCCCGGGGGTGTGCCCTTTAGGCACGACCCCAATTCGATTGCGGTGAACGAACTGCGCCACATTAGTTGAAGGGGGCCGATCAGGCGACCAAGGGTGACTTCGTTGTCGATGTAGGCGGCCACGATCGTCTGCTGCTGCAACGCGGAGGGCATGTTCTTGGTAACTGCCCCTAGGGGTTGGCGGCGGTTGAACCCGACGCGGAACCCGTTTATAAGGCCATTAATCAAGTAGGTGCTGAAAGCACTGTCGGGGTGAGCGTGAAGTAATCGGGCCCACGCGTCGTGGCAGAGGGGAGTGGAACCACCTTGGAATGAGCAGCGAGCTCTGGCGAGAGCCAAGACATCGGTGGCGGTTGGCAAGAATTGCTGCAGCTTAAGGAGGTGGGCCGTATACGGGTAGCGACCTGGAGGTGTAGAGGATGGAAGTATGACGTCGCTACCCACCCGGCGGCGGCAATACTTAGTGACCGGCTATGCTAAACGTCGCGCGTGCGCCAGTGTAAGCAGCCAATCATTGAAGGTCACGCCCTGATGGCGGAGCAATGAGAGCAGCATGCATGCACTGTACACAGTGCAAAAAGTTTGTTATACGACACTATTTTATAGCGATATATTTGAATATACGCAGCAATATAAGCTGTCTGCGTATTGAACATTATAAGCAGATGCTTATATTGAAATATAGTCAGTCACGTGTGGTTTGTGGTATCCTAGCAAACCTTTGAATTTCATTAATGTTACACTCTTTGGTGAACCGCGCACTATCGTAATTTGGGTTTTGACCTACCGTAAACCAGTCCCCCCCTCCCCCCCCCCCCCCCCCCCCCCCCCCCCCTCCCTTTGCATCTGCTTGGTTATAAAACATTTCTTCGCACATATAAGTGGTACAACACCAAACACAAAATTCAAACACCATAGTGCTTGAGACAGCGGTTCCCACTAACTTAGTGTGACCTGATAAAGACAAGAATATAATAACTTTTGGCGCCAATTGAAATAGCCATACTTACCTCTAGTGATGGACTTGTTGGTGCCGTCGTTGTTTTAGTTTTCGACCTAACCAAATGCGCACAAGAAGAAAAATACATTTTAGTGCCTCCCAGCATACTTACCAGTTCGAATCGAAACGCTGCAGAAAAGCAAAATGAAGGTAGCAAAGCCATTGCGTAACTTACCTCAGCAGAATCGACCGCTTGTGATAGCCGAAAACCATAGTCCTTGAGACAGCGATCCCCACGTACTACGTGACATGATAAAGACGGGAACATAATAACATTTTGCATCAATTGAAATGGTCATACTTATCCCTACTGATGGACTTGTTGGGGCCGTCGTGTTTTAGTTCTCGGCCTAACGAAATGCGAAAAAAAAAAAACATTTTAGTGCCATTACTGCCATACTAACCAGCAGTTCGAATCGAAACGCTGCAGAAAAGTAAAATGCAGATATAGTAATGCTACTGCGTAACTTACCTCAGCAGAATCGGCCGTTTGTGATAACCGGAGACCAACACCAATAAAGCGCATTGCACACAAATTGTGAGTCGCTTACCGTATACTAGGCAGGTTGATGGGGCTGATGTACTGCATCACAAACGCATCCCCAAAATAACACAACATGATAAGCAAAGACACGTACCCTACCAGGCCACACTCACACAGGAACCCGCCAAAATTAGCCAACACGTGCAATGGCATACTCTAATTGGTGCACTTTTAAATTTGGAACAAAAATTATAAATAGTAAATAACAACGATAACTGTATAAGAGCACTAAACTATGACAAGTAGCAGATACTGATGGCCCGACGTCTGTGTGGATATGTATGTGTGGACATCTGTGTGTGTGTGTCTGTGCATATGCGCTTGTGTGGACAATGGACATCTGTCTGTGGATGCGTGTGTGTGGACATCTGTCTGTATGCGTGTGTGGACATCTGTCTGTGTACGTGCAACTGTGTGTCTGTCTTGTTGTTATAGTGAACTTAGTTCAGTTATGTACTTAATTATTAATAACTTTGTTCAATTTAATGCGCTTCTGATTTTCGTGTGATTAGATCTGTGAGCTACGTCTGTGTCAAAATCTATATAATCCAACATGTCTGTGTGTTGTGTGTTTATGCGTGTGCGTGGACATCTGTGTGTATGTGCTAGTGTGTGAGTCCGTGTGCGTGTGGACATGTACGTGCAAGTGTGGACATTGTGCGAGTGTGTGCATGATGTAGGATGTAGTGTGTGCGAAGTGGATTTATAAGTTACATCGATCTGTATAGCTAGGCTCGAATTCCAACTTCGGTATTGAGCGTGTCAAGTTCGGTTTGTACTGACGGTCGCATGCAAGGTAAAATTAAGTACTAAAGGCTAAGCGCCGGCTCCTTAGTATATATAATTAGATGCTTATTAACGCTTATACGAGAAATGATAACTTGCACACAAATATACACGCTAGAATATGTGCAACTTGAATTACACGGTGGTATGATAAATATACTTACGGGGGCATATTTTTGTACACTTCATTGTGCCTATATAAACAGTGACGTATTTAACACTTGCGGATTCTTGAATATACGCCGTCTTATATTTCAAATATAGTACTCAGGCGTATATTATGGTTATTCTCAAATATACGCAAAAATATACCGTATCGTATATCTAACTTTTTGCACTGTGGTATGCGCATGCGCTATCTTCTCATGCGACAGCAGGAAATCGCTCTAATGCATGCAAGTACGTGCGGTGTCACGTCCGCTCGACAAAGGCGACCTTTATGGACCATCCACCTGTTGGCGGCCGTTGCTGCAAGCATATGGGTGGCCTCGTTGGTCCGCTGTCTTCCGAGTGCACCTAGACGCTGGGTGACCCCCCGAGCAGGAGCTGCACGTGTGTCGGAACCTACAGTTAAGAGAATGGCACCTGTCCTGGTTGTAACGGCGGCAGACTTCGGGCTGCATTGAATGGTTCTCATTGGGTAGGGTCCAGCCGCGAGGAATGTCTGGGCAGGCGTCCACCGAGTGGTGCTCGCTCAGGCACTGCTTGCACCTGACAGTCAGCTTCGCCCTCCCGGAGAAGGCTTCATTATACAGTGCCTAGTCCTCCGTTGCCCAACTGAGGCTGCGGGAAGCCGCCGCCTGGCGTCGATATAGGCGGTCATAAGTGACCCAAGCGTGCCCTTCAAATTTTCTTGCGCAGTGCACGATGCGGCGCAGGTACATCGAGGTCCGGGCCCCTTGCTGGGTATTTGCGCACAGCACGGCGAACATCAGGCAGTAGCACTCCACCCAGACCGAGATGTCGGTGATGGGACTGGACCTACGAGGTAGCCTCAATGTTAGCCCTAGCGCTGAGCTGTCAGGAGTGGGCTCGGCTAGCCATGCTTCCTGCAAGAGCTCAGCCATCTCAACATATTCTAGGCTCTCAATATGTGCCACCAGTTTGGCTGGCAGCCGGGCAGCGTAAGGGGTGACTCGGCCCGACACGAGTTCACGGAAAGGGGTATCCTGGTATTGCGACGGCTGGGCCTGCTCCTCAGTGAAGGTGGGGAGCGATGTATGCTGCTCCTGCTGTGCGCCTGGAGTGGCGGGGGAGCACCTTATTAATAAACGAGCAAATTCGCTGGCCAAATATCTTTAGCGCGTTAGCATGCGCGTGCAACCTTGTGTGCATGCCTAGAGGGGTGTGGAAATAAAATTAACAAGTACTTGGGCTGGTCAGGTGATGCAGCGTGGTGTGAACAAGTGCCCAATGCATGGGATACAGGACGGAATGGCCGGCGGGCCGCCGGTGTGCCAACCGCGGTTGACAGGCTTCGCGCGGGGGTGGCGGGTACGTTCCGGCGGGAACGCCAGGGGCTGCGAAGCGAGGACTCGGCGGGAGACCCTTAGGGCCTGGCTGGCGGACGGCGGTCGGCAGGCTAAGTAAGAATGGCGAACAGATGCGCTCCAGCGGGAGGCCCTCCGGCGGGTAAGGCACTAGCGGGGATACTGGCCATTGTGGACCAGGTTGCTGGGACCGGCTGCGTCCAGGGGGCGACGCGGGAAAGCGGGCGCGGCCGCCAAGGGAGATGGAGCACCTAACTGATTCTGACAAGGTGCATCTCGCGAACCCTTATTAAATACCCTATCGGGACTCGAGTGGTGCGATCCGAGGGCACGACTCAAGCTCACCTTAGATTACTTGACTTACTGGAGGATTAGGAGCTCTGTTCAAAGCCTCCTGAGGAGCCTTGTTGTTGCGACGGTTGTGGTGAGCCCTGTTGCTGCGAGGATCCCTGCTGCTGCGACGGTTGTGATGAGCCCTGTTGTTGCGAGGATCCCTGCTGCGACGATGCTTGGCCAAAGCGCCGCGCCAGCCATTCCAGCTGCGCCTGGCTGAAAGGAACATCACCTTCCGAGTCAGCCATTTACTCGAAGAGTTCTTCTTGCTAGCTGCCAGTGACCGCGTGTAGTGAATAGCGTGAATGCGCATGCGCAGGGCACCTAATTGATGCGCGTGCGCTGCGGGGCGTGCTACGTTAACCGCGTTTAACTACGTTAAACTTCATATAATATCGATTATTTATATAAAAGTGAGTCCTCCATCCGATTCTGAAGCTAGTGGTGAAATTTTGATCGCTTAAAAGTGTTCCTGTCCCGAGTTATGCGTTGCCAAGGAGGAGGAGGAGGAGAAGACGACCCGCCCCTTGTTCCGAGACTGGGTACGAGAACGGGCAGTACACTCTTGTTCTCTACAACCACGCGGTTCTGCGACATGAAACAAAAACGAAACTACTCATTTTTGACTTCTAGATCGATTGCTAAAACAAGCTACACGATCCGATAGTCGGGAGTGTTGTTACAGACGGGTCGCGTTTTTTTAATGACATTCATAGTCGGGGTCAGATCCTATATGGAAGTTTCCAACGAAACTTCCAATAGGATTCTGATTATGCCAACTTCACAGTATCAACAGGTATATAATAATTATTATTATTGAATACAAACAATACACAGAACATAACCAATAAATTAATAAGCATCAACATACAATATTATGAACAGAAAAAGAATAATTATTATTCATCGCTTGAGAAGTTGTGTGAAATCATTGGTGATGGTGATTTTGCTGTTATGAAAATTGATTTACGTAACGCATTTAATCTGGTGTCTAGACAGGCAGTGCTGAATGCTGTTAATCTCCATTTCCCAGAACTGTTGTCATGGTCTACCTGGTGTTATGGGCAATACCATATACTATGGCACACTCTAGGTTCCATTACATCTGAGTCTGGTGTCTAACAGGGAGATCCCAGTTTGTGCCATTGCTAATGTCTTTGAGTGTGCCTCTCTGCTGTTTCACAGGTGGTAAATAGATGATGGTGTTGTGGCTGGTCCCATCTTTGCCTTTTAACGTGTGCTTTCTATCATAAAAGACTTGGGACCTCCTCTCGGTCTTCAAATCAATTTGTCCAAATGTGAATTATTCAGCGTCAATGACCTAAGTAGGTTCCCAGACAAAATGAAAAAATCCAATGTGCCTCATTCCAATATACTTGGGGCCCCATAGGAGATTATTTGTTTTGTGCCAAGTATATTGCTCAGAAGTGTACAGACACCTCCAAGTTGCTCCAGCAGTTAGCCCAGGTAAGTTCTTCAGATCCTCATGTAGCCGTGCTTCTACTCCGTCAATGTGGAGGGTTTTGTAGGCTGATACATCTGGCCAGAACTATCCTACCTTCTTTAGCTGGTGATGCCCTCAGTCTGTTTGATGATGAGGTGCAGCAGTGTGTACTGCAGTAGACACTCCTGAGGCCAGATAAGCAGCCGAGCTGGTTTTGAAGCCACTCAGAGTCAGAAGGATCAATTGCACCACAATCACAAAAGTGACGGCTAACCTCCGCATCAAACAATGCTAGGCCTTCAGACACAAGGGCAGGTGAAGTGGAGCGAGCTAAATGGACCAGCTTACAAAAGGTGACACAATGACGTAAGAGGAGTGCAATTTGAGGATCTAATGAACCCACCTCTGACATCTGGGACAGCAATTTGACTGCCTTGGCTCCCTTTTGAGCGAGGAATTTGGCACAAAATATTGCATCCTCCATAGGAGCACCAGGATCTCAAAGTTAGGCTCATGAAACACCTTTAGGTCAGCTTGGAAGCCCTCTATGTCACCTCAAGAAAAGAGTTCACACTTGGCCATAATGATATATAGCCCCAAGGAGGGACCAAACTGCTGAATGAGGTGGATAGCATGCTTCACTGCACCCTTGGGACCTGCCAGAGTACCGTCATCAAGGTACCACATATTAAACAAAAGTTTGGAACATTCACTGTCTACCGCAATGGACCAGAGAGAACAGGAGAGGACCCAAAGTGTCCCCCTGCTGAACTCCCTGCTCTGACCCAAGGGTGCCCATGGTGTGCCACAAAGTGGGATGCTACCCATAACACCAAAAAACCAACCTGAAAAGTTCTGGGAAGTGGGTCGCACACTCCTCTAGGAGGGCTTTTTGTGAAACCTCATTGAATGCATTTCTTAGGTCCACCTTGCATGCCACAAAATCATCATCCTCCCAGTGATCCCTAATACAATATGATTATTAGAAATTTAGTTTAATATACAAGAGAATACACGAAGCATACATGATATTCAAACTACTCAGATATAAAGCTAAATACTGAGATACACTACACAATTATCAACTTCACTTGTGGATCTTCTTCCAAGTAAAGCCCTAGCATTCTGGCGCATCAGTGTAAAGCTCAGGCAGCAGTACATTGAGGCTAACACCTCAGGCCAGAAACGACTTGTTCTGATGGCTAGCTTTTTGGCAACCCTTGAGAGGGCTTTTTGTGCCTCATTTCCCCAACCACCCAAATACCTCTACGACCAATGGGACACAGACCCAACCTCTCTCTGTACAGGGAATGTCATTTTTGGAGTGTTTGTCCTTCTCTCCCAGCTCAGCAGTATAACCTGAGGTCATGCTCGCTCCCAATAAAAAGTTTGTGTTGAGCAGATTGACGACCTTCAGGTCAAATGCTGTGAACGTGAGAGAGACCAGTTAGGCACCAACACATCAGCCGGACGTGTTCTGTCCTTTGTTGAGGTGAGCCCACAACCTCTTTCAAGTTCAGGGGCAAGACAAGCCCTACGGCAGAAATCTACAAAGCTGTCACGAAGGTGGTTGTGCCTTGTGACTACTTCACCACCTGCATGGCATATCAGGGCATGGTGCCCATGGATGTCTAGGGTTTGGGAGCAATGTGGGCAGGCATCTGCATCAGTGAAAACTGGAAGCCCGAGCCACCATTTCACTAAGGCTTGGACTTCATTGGGCAGCAGGTCTAACCCCAATTTTGGAGGTGGCTGTGCCCTCAGCCATGCATGTGCTTGGGGAGCAGAGATGGCTAGTAGTCTGGCCTTGTCTACTGTGGATGCTCCATTAAGCAAAGAATGGAAGCCAGCTTTCTCGATGGCTGATGATACCTTGTGTTGATGCTGAGAAGTAGCTAGTACATCGTCTCTACAGAGAGCTGCTCACAGCATGCTACCTATGATTAATAAAATAATAATAATCCTATTGTCACTACTTGAAGAGGTTGGGATAGTTGATTCGCAGGTTGCATTAATCCTTCTTCGTCTTTGTGGGGCATTTTGCAAACTGGTACATCTGGCAAGGGCAACTCCATCAACACTCACATCTAAAGTCTTTGCTCTTATCGATGATGATATCCGAATGACCTTCTGTCGATGCATTGGGGTAGACATGTCTGATACAGCATGGCAACAAGCTCAGCTTAGTCCAAGTAGAGGGGGGCCTTGGGTTTCGGTCATTGTCCCGCCACTCATCGGCAGCTTTCATCTCCTCCTTATGCTCATCTGGTTTCGGTCTGCAGTCATCTCACCATCTGTCTCAAGCAATAGAGACATTCAACAGCTTGGTCTCACCTGCAGATGCAGTCAGTGTTGAGTCTCTCCTCACTTCATCAGTCTCCCAGAAATACCTTTCTGGTAAGTTGGATGATCGTGTTTTCAACATGCTACTGAATTCATCATCGGTAGCCGACAAGGCACGTCTTCTGTCAGTTTCCTCCCCCCATGCTGCATCCTGGCTTTCAGTTGTGCCCTCTGAGAACTTGGGGCTTCACTTGGATCCCCCTGTTTTCCAGGTGGCCATCAAATGGTGGCTTGGACTTGACACCTCAGAGGGCTCCCAATGTGCACTGTGCCCAGGTAGTACACTTGATCACCTTGGCCACCATGCAGTTACCTGCAAGTATGGTGGAGATGTGGTCTCTCGCCATAATAGAATTAGGGACATCCTGGTAGAAACCTGTCGTCGGGTGCACATAGGGGTTAAGGTAGAAGTTGGCAATAATCTTAGCAGAGACCACAGCAAGACCCGTCCAGCTGACATCTTACTTCCCAACTGGTTCTTGGGCAGAACTGCAGCATTAGATGTGAGCATCATCTCACCGCTTAATCCTGTCACTTTGTTGGAAGCGGGAGTGTCGGCCACCGCTGCAGCCCAGGCCACCGAGGCTAGGAAGCACCAAGCCAATGACCCTAAAAGTTCTGAACTAGGTTGGGTATGTGTCCCTATGGTAGTGGAAACTTATGGGGCTTGGGGAAAGGAAGCCACAGCCATCATCTCTTCTGTAGCCTCCAGACTTGCCACCTCCACATGCCGGCCAAAGTCCACCATACTCCACGAGATCTATGGTCAGCTGAATCTCAACCTTGTGTGTGCCAATGCCACAGCTATCCTTTCTAGGATAGCTCCTCCGCCATAAACCTTTTATTATCTGGTGCATATATATATTGAAATAAGGATGTAAATAATAATGTGCATTTATTTGAATAATTTAATAATTATTATAATTGTTGTTTTATTATAAAAAATAATAATGTGTGTGTTATAATAATATTTCAACTGAATAATAATGCCATCCTCACCAGATGCATCCAGTCATAAGTATTTTTATTGGTATTTATGTAATAACATTATTATTATTATTAAAATAATAATTATTAGTGTGTTGCAAAATTACACCAAGAATAAACACAGGAAAAAGTTACGAGGACTGGATCCTACTTAATATGGCCGTAGCAACACAACGAACGAGACATGTGTTTAAGCGACCATATAGTTCATAAAGAATGACTGATTTGGGCTTTTGATAATAATAATAATAAATGTGGTTTTGCACCACAACAGCTTAAGGGATGTTTATGCCCAGTTTTGTCACAGGGCCAGGCTGGATTTGAGGTAGGTCATGGATATGGGGCTGAAAGTTCGCTCAGTAGGGCGGCTGACATCCTAGTGCCCAACTGGATGATTGGGAAGCCAGCTGCTTTTGACCTAACTGTGGTCTCTCCGCTTAACTCCACTACATTAAATGAAGCGGGAGCCAGAAGTGGGTCAGCAGCTGGAAAGGCTGAAGTGCACAAGCACAATGCCAATGATGCCAAGTGCACAGAGTTGGGTTGGATCTGCATACCCTTGGCAGTAGAGACTTATGGTTGTTGGGGGTGTGGAAGCTCAGGGTTCCATTTCTCAGCTGGCTGCCCATCTGGCTTTGCAGTTGCTGTGTAGTAAGTCAAAGGCCATTAGAAGCATCTATCAGAGACTGAACCTCACCTAAGTTCGCTGCAATGCCAGAGCCTTGCTATCCTGTGCTAGGTTTCAGCATCAGTACGTGGGCAAGGGCTGAAAATGTTTTGTGTGTGTGTGTTTTTTGTTCGTTTTGTTTTGTGTCGTTTTTTTCTCTTTTATAATAATTGTGTGTAGTCTAATATTCTGTGAATAAACAAAACAAAAATATTATTACTATTATTAAAGAAGATAATAATCAATTTATTGTAACACACTCACTCACTCATACAATACAACATTTTTTATACTGAAAACTCTTCCTCTTCACTGTCCATCTTATTATTATTATTGTACATATTTATTTAACAGGGTTTTAATAAGTCAAAGCATCTGAGTTTTTATTGGTCCTTTTCAGCTTGGTGTGGCTTGTCCAGCAGGGGCTGAAAAGTTGGTACATGGTTTGTGTCGCTGTATTTTGGAACATGGGGAGGATGATGATTTTGTTGCCTGCAAGGTGACCTTAGGAATGTCTTTAATGAGGTATCACAACAAGCCCTTTTAGAGGAGTGTGAAACTCACTTTCCGGGAACTTTTAAGGTGGGATTTTTGATGTTATGGACAACATCCCACCTTGTGGCACTCCATGGGTACTCTTGGGTCTGAACAGGGAGTTCAGCAAAGGGACCCTTTGAGTCCACTTCTGTACTCTCTGGTTCTGCATTAACTTGTTCGCTCTATTGCTTCTGACTGTGAGTGTTCCAAGCTTTTGTTCAACTTGTGGTACCTTGATGATGGTACTCTTGCATGTCCTAAAGCCGCAGTTAATCATGCTATTCTTGTCATTCAGCAGGTTGGTCCCCCTCCCCCCCCCCCCCCGGGGCTAAGGATCAATACTACCAAGTGTGAGCTTTTTTCTCGAGGTAACTTGGAGGGTTTTCCGGCTAACATGAAGAGGT
This sequence comes from Ephydatia muelleri, assembly GCA_013339895.1. Taxonomy (NCBI): domain Eukaryota; kingdom Metazoa; phylum Porifera; class Demospongiae; order Spongillida; family Spongillidae; genus Ephydatia; species Ephydatia muelleri. The sequence continues at coordinate 3,070,816 of JABACO010000010.1, forward strand.
CTCATGAGCCTAACTTTGAGATCCTGGGTGCACCTATTGGGGATGTCATTTTTTGTGCTAAATTCCTTGCTCAAAAGTGGGTTAAGGCAGTCAAGTTGCTGTCCCAGCTGTTGGGGGTGGGATCCTTAGATCCTCGAATTGCACTTCTCTTACGTCAGTTTGCCTGATTTCGTAAGCTGGTTCATTTAGTTTGTTCCATGCCACCGTCTCTTGTGTTTGAAGGCCTACTTCGTCATTACTTCTGTGATTGTGTTGCAATTGATGCAGCTTCGGACTCTGATTGGCTGCAAGTCCAGCTGAGCCTTAGTAGCAGTGGGCTAGGCCTCCGTAAGTTGGCGTTACATTGTTTAGCTGCTTATTTGGCATCAATTATCAAAGCTGGTTGTGCAGATCCGCAGATCCTCTCAATGAGTTCACTCTGCAAGCTGTTACCGTATACAATAGCTTGGTTCCTCCTGCAAGTTTAGTCACAGTCGAGTCTTGTTTGATTCTGGTCTCAGTCAAAAAAACTTATCTACCAGAATTGATGACCATCAATTCGACCATGCAGCTGTGCCTCATCTCATCTCCGGCCAACCGTACCCGTCTGTTATTGGTCTCCTCGCACCAAGCTTCCTCTTGACTTGCTGTCCTTCCATCTAGGGGACTTAATCTTAGCTTGGAGCCAAGGTAGTCTTAAAATGGTGGCTTGGGATAGACACATCATCGCAGTTATGTTGCCCTTACTGCCCTGACCACCAGCCGGATCCTCTTGGGCATCATGCTGTGACATGCAAAGAGGGTGATGATGTTGTTATGCGCCACAATGCCTTGAGGGATGTTTTTCCCCAATTTTGACATAGGGCCCGGCTTGGTGGTCAACTTGAGGTAGAGCACGGGTCTGGCGCTGATAGTCCACATAGCCGGCCAGCAAACATCCTGGTGCCCAACTGGATGATTAGCAAGCCAGCTGCTTTTGACTGAACGGTAGTCTCTCTGCTTAACTCCAATACATTGAATGAAGCGTGAGCTACAGGTGGGTCAGCAGCTCGGAAAGTCGAAGCTTGCAAGTGCAATGCCAATGATCACAAGTGCAGAGAGCTAGGTTGGGTCTGCATCCTCTTGGCGGTAGAGACCTGATTTCATTGTAATGCTGGATCACAAGTCCACCTTTTCTGCAGTCGAGAGTGTGAGTAAGGCTGAAATCTTCTCTACACCCATCACAGTTAGCTGGTGCCTTCATGAGGGGCCAATGGTAACGTATTGTGAGGGAGTCACAGAATTCAGCTGCTGATAAGACAAAATGATGTAGAGAGATGGGCAAGACTGTTAACCATGATGAAGATTTACACCCAACTGATCTGGAAACTGCTGTCTGGTTTTAGTGTCTAATTTAGCTAGGTCAATTTTACAACATGAAGAGCGGGTACATCTAACATTGTAGATGCCATCAATTGCTCCAAACATTTTTCCAAATCGGACCACTCTACCCTAATGTCAGAAGTAGCATCAAACATGCATAAAACCCTTCAACAGTCTGATGAGGACAAACTAGCCACTGTCCTTGGCGTATCAACTGAGATGCAGACTCCCATGCCCCCCCCCCCCCCTCCCCCATTCGTGTGTGAAGTGAAAACAGATGTTGCTCTTGAATTGAAATGGTGCCTGCAAAAACTGCTGGCCAGAACTTTCCACTCATCATTACTTCCTGAATGACAATATACTCCTCATCTAAGTTAGGAGTATGCTTTGCAGGTATAACCACTCAAATTGTACAGATATAGCTAAAGCAGCAAAAGCTGCTTGAGGTTGAGATTTGGCCGGCTTTTTGTTTGACAGAGATCATGCCAGCTAGCCGACCATAGAAAACCAAAATCCCACGCCATTTCTATTGTCACTGCATTTGGTCAACACATTTTGTCTATTTGAGCAGTTTTTAAATTGCGTTGCACTATTTCAAAATTCTTACAGAGAAATAACATCTATTATTAATAAACATAATCCTAATGTTATACATTAACCCAAACCTGAAGTTTAACAATTTGAAATTGTGCAAATTACCAAATTTTACTGATCTGATGGGCTTGTGGTTTGATCTGTAATTAAATTCCAAACCATATAGATATTGATGAATGTTCAAGCAACAATGGATGGACTGTTTAAAAGAATACTATTCGCCCATTCCATTATCTTCTTCTGTATGTAATAATGATGTCATCCGCGCAAGACAGCACTATCGGAGCCGCGCATCCTACAAGTCTGCACCTGGAACTTCTCGTGACTGCTAGATATATAAGCCTATATTTTTGTATGTAGAGGCTCTCAGTATTGCGTTCTGTGACTGCTGAACTTATTACAAGTACAAAAGCCTTGGGCTATCATGATCTCCTATGAAACCACCAAGAAAACAGTATCCTTTGACAACTTTGACTCCAAGATGTTCGAATACTGATCTGGCTTCTGCTCATGATTTGTGTCAACTATGAGAATACATTTTTCTGCCTCAGGATGATATCCTTACTTTGGACCTCGTTCATATAACTCATCAAACCATTCACGTAAGTGGGTAAGTTTTACTGTACCATGAGGAGTCATCAGCATACCAGTTTTGGACCCAGATGGAAGGTTTAGAGAGTGACTTGATTAGAGGCATTACTGCTGCAGCATACATTAACATTGACAGAGGATCACCTTGACCAACACCTTCATTGCTGAGTAGAAATTCGATCTCCTTTTTGACTTGTAACACAAGGAAGGCATGAAATAGGAATCGGAAACATGGAGGCCACTGAATGCGAGAGTTCCAAATTGCAGTAGCCCTGTTTAAGGAGTATTTGATCAATTCCTGCTGGTTAGTGTGACCACTTCTTCATCGCTGCTGCCTCTTTTCCTTCACATATCTCTAGACGCAGCACAATACCAACTAAACCAACTGCTACACATTTTACTTCAGTTCCAACTAGAGTGTGTAACCTCCCCTGCATAATGAAAATCGATTTTTCCGAATACTTTTAAAACACTAATCGATTTTTCAGGTTTTTGTGGATCTGAAAATCGATTTTTACGAATAGTTTAAAAAACAAAATCGATTTTTCCGAAAAGGTTTTCCTGCCGAATACCTAGGTTATTCAGGTTATGGTGCTTGTGGAGTGCACACTGAGAAGACAATTCATGTCTGCACAGAAATCCACCTGGTCTTGCACCCAAACTAGAGCTATATGCATGTCAGTTTAAAACACAGAGACACAAAGGTCTACAGTAGCATGTGTTTGCCAAATAAATTGTATGTCTTTACCATGCACTTGTACATATCAATAGTAATGTAAACCTAACCATCCAACCCTAACCACTGAGACCAGACATCACCATTAAAAACTCACCCCACATCACCTACAATCACGTATTCCACTTACAATTATCCCACAACACTCCATTCCCGTTCTCGCTAAATGCATATGAAATTTCCCATTAGTTACGATTGCGCAATGCTCTCTAATTCCTCCACATATTCAAACAGAGCGCACATACTTACTTGAAGTGGGTGAGAAGTCTGTCATTCTATTTCACTCGCTAGCGCAATCAGAGATAATATATTATCTCTGGCGCAATACTCAGATATGTTCCTTCGAACCACTGTACAATAAAACAATGAAATTTATTGCTACTACATATAACCACAAAACTCGTGGCATATAGTAATGAACTTAGTTACTTTCTTGAAGACGACGATAACAGCACTGAGCTAGTACACGCTGTATATTTGTATCCCCAATCGATGCACATTAAATAATTTGTATTATATTACTATCTATTTACTCGATTATTGATTGCTTCCGGTATAAATAGAATTATGAAATACTCAACTGACGGTATAAAAAGGTATTCGAATAATGGGCGAATTGTCGATGCTGGCGACGAATACCTAAGTACCTCCGAATGGAGAATCATAAACCGGTTATTTCGAATAGATAAAATTCACTAATCGATTTTTCCGAGTAGTGCTAAGTTGCTATTCGAACGGATAGGTTTTTGCGAATATCCGAACAACCCGAATAACCTGATAACCGGTTACAGACCCTAGTCCCAACACCTTTGGGCTTCTGGATAAATGCTGCCTCACTAGTTTGCTCCTTTATTTAGCAACAGATATCCATCTGGAAAAATAATAATTTATGCTTTGCGCTCAAAGCAGATATCAGTACTTTATACATGTAGCTACAGACTTTGTTACACCGTATATGCACCTCAGGTAGCGCATGGGAAAGCAACTATTAATTAGCGTATATGCCATGGTACCACCTTCATTACGACATTATAATTTAATATAACTGTCAGTGTACACTGCAATGATCGGCTGAAATGCGACAAATTTGCTTTGAACATGCAAGAGGCATAATTATTAATTTTATGCATTGTTTTGTTCCTTCTTAAGGATAGCCCTAGATCGTGTAAAACTGGTGCTCCAAAAAATCTACGACGTGGGTCAAACTATCTGGAGATAGTGTGGGATCCACCTTCTACCAATGCACAATTGGTCACGCATTACAAAGTTCAATATACAGATGCGAATGACTCCGACGATCCTTGGCATTCCTTTGAAACCGACAAACGATGTTTCAATGTAAGAAAACTTAAATCCAACACGTATTACCAGCTTCGCGTACAATCTGCAAAAGGCAAAATTCGTGGAGAGTGTAGTACGATCATTGAGATGGGCACTGGCAAACCTGGTCCTCCACAAAATATACGTTTATCATATCGTGAGCCAACATGTGTGGAGATCGTTTGGGATCAACCTTCCACCAATGCACAATTTGTCACCCATTACATACTACAATATACAAAAGCAAATGATCCCACAGATCCTTGGCATTCATTTCAAACAACACAACTGTCTATGATCACAAACAATCTTGAGCTCAACACAGTTTACGAATTTTACGTGCAGTCTGTAAATGGCAACATGGGGGTTGGAGCAGATAGTGAAATCATCACAACAGGCAAACCTGGCCCTCCAGTAAATATAGATGCACAGGTAATTTCATCAATTACTGGTGGGTCAAGGAAAACAGTTCTGAAGATATCGTGGGATCCACCTTCCACCAATGCAGAATTTGTCACCCATTACATACTTCAATATAGAAAAGCGAAAGACTCCGACAATCAGTGGCAATCACTTGAAACAAAGAAACTGCTTACGTGTGCAGATGATCTTGAACCCAACACAGTTTACTACTTTTACGTACAGTCTGCAAATGGCAACATCTGTGAGAATGATGCATGCAGTGAGACCTTCGAGATGACAACCACAATACCTGGTCCTCCACAACATATACGTCCCTCATCAAATCATGGGTCAGAGTGTCTGGAGATACAGTGGGATCCACCTTCTACAAATGCAGAATTTGTCATCCATTACATAGTACATTATACGAAAGCAAATGACTCAGACGATCCTTGGCACTCTGCAACTGTAAGAGAAGGACTGACATTTATCACTGAAAATCTCGAGCACAACATATTGTACGAATTTTATGTACAATCTGCCAGTGACAACACTGATGGAGAGAATAGTGAAATAATTAAGATAGGCACTGGCAAACCTGGCCCTCCACAACATCTACGTCCTTCATCAAATCGTGGGTCAACGTTTCTGGAAATACTGTGGGATAAACCTTTTATCAATGCACAATTTGTTACCCATTACATAGTATGGTACACCAAAGCGGATGATAGCGAAGATCCTTGGCATTCATTTAAAACAGAACATCTGTCTTTCAAAGCAAAGCAACTTGAAAGTAACACCGTTTATGATTTTTACGTACAATCTGCAAATGGCAAAAATGCTGGAGAGAATAGTGCGACCATCCAGATGGGCACTGTGAAACCTGGTCCTCCAAAAAATATACGTTCATCAAATCGTGGGTCAACACTTCTGGAAATAGTGTGGGATAAACCTTATACCAATGCAAAATTTGTCACGCACTACATAGTACAATACACTAAAGCGAATGATGACAAGGACCCTTGGCATAACTTAAAAACAACTAAACTGTCTATCAAAGTAGATCAACTTGAAAACGACACACTTTACAGCATTCGTGTGCAATCTGCAAATGGTGAAGCTATTGGAGAGTATTGTAAGATCGTCAATATGGGCACTGGCACACTCGGTCCGCCACAAAATGTACGTCCATCATCAAATCGTGGGGGAACGTTTCTGAAGGTACGGTGGAATCCACCTTCAACCAATGCTGAATTTGTCACACACTACAGAGCAGAATATACAAAAGAACATGACCCCAAGGATCCGTGGCATCTATTCAAGGAAACAAAAGTTCCAAAGAAGCTGTCTGCTGTGGCGCGTAACCTTAAACCTGACACAGATTACTTATTCCGCATACTATCTGCAAATGGCAACATTGATGAAGAGTATAGTAAAACCGTCAAGATGGACACGCGATGGAGCAAGGTTGCTAAAGTGGCTGTGACTCCTGGAGCTGTAATAGGAGGAGCTCTCGCTTCTCCCATTGTAGGTGCTGCTGGTGCAGCAGTTCTTGTTTGGTAAGGGATCAATCCCCAAAACCCAGTTACAAAAGCTGTAGCTGGCGTGATAGCCACCGCTGCTGGAGTGTTCGGAGGTGTTGCTGGAATTGTAGCTGCTCCTGTTGGAGGTGCTGTTGCTGCAGCTGTACTACATGACCAAAGCTGTGACTCTCCACAGTCTGATGATGACTAACTATATTATGTGCATGAATGTACATGTATGCGTATAAATTTCAAATAGGTTAGTTATGTAATAGTTTAGTATAGTTTATATGTAGAATGCTGCAAAGTATAGTTTACATGTCGAATGCTGTAAAGTATAGTATTTTATGTAATGCAATTTTTCCATCAGTAAATATTTAGATACATGTGCCATATGAGCAAGTGTTCAAAGGTCGAAAATTAGATTGAACCCATCAAAGGTGGCAAAATAATAATAATAATAATAATAATAATATATCCTTTCTAGGATAGCTCCTCCGCCATAAACCTTTTATTATCTGGTGCATTTATATTGAAATAAGGATGTAAATAATAATGTGCATTTATTTGAACATTCAATAATAAAAATAAATAATAATAATAATAATCACCGCTTAATCCTGTCACTTTGTTGGAAGCGGGAGTGTCGGCCACCGCTGCAGCCTAGGCCACCGAGGCTAGGAAGCACCAAGCCAATGACCCTAAATGTTCTGAACTAGGTTGGGTATGTGTCCCTATGGTAGTGGAAACCTATGGGGCTTGGGGAAAGGAAGCCACAGCCATCATCTCTTCTGTAGCCTCCAGACTTGCCACCTCCACATGCCGGCCAAAGTCCACCATACTCCACGAGATCTATGGTCGGCTGAATCTCAACCTTGTGTGTGCCAATGCCACTCCTCCGCCATAAACCTTTTATTATCTGGTGCATATATATATTGAAATAAAGTTATAGTATTATTATTAAAAATAAATAAATAATAATAATAATAATAATGACGCAAAGTGTGAAGAGTTGGGATGGCACTGCATTCCAATGGTGGTGGAGTCTTATGGTTGTTGGGGCACAGAGGCGAGGCAGCCTTTGTCGCAGTTGGCCTCACGACTGGCTGTTCAAACCAACACTTACAAATCCCAAATGCTGAATGGCCTATATGGTCGTTTTAACCTCACTTTGATTAGGTGCAATGCTAGAGCCATACTTAGCAGGTCTCACTTTGCTTCTTGCGAGCAAGTTGTTCCGGACGATGTTTTTGTCTAGTAACTTTAAGGTGTTTGATTTATTGTGATATACATGATGAATAATAAATATAGGTGTACCTATAATTTGTCTCGTGTATGCACTTTGTAATTGTCATTTCTAAAATTGATAGCTTGACGCGTTCAATTGGTTGGATGGTAATTGACCTTAAGCCAGACCAGGAATGGGAAGTTGCGCACGACAGAGTAATGGCACAAGATCTGCTGTCGCGTAGTGAAAGTAATAATAATAATAATAATTTTTTTTTTTTTAATGACTTAATAATAATATTTTCTTCATAATAATGGAAATACAGGATACAAGAATACACTAATGAGAATAAATGCACTATTATTATTATTATTACATGTACTATATTAATACACAATCAACACATTTACTGGTCTAAATAAATGCACCTTAATTATAGTAAAGTCACCTATAACTATAAATCCACACTCACACCTCAACCCCCCTCCTCCAAATGAACCCTTGCACGGCAGAGCAATGCTCTTGCATTAGCTCTCACGAGGGAAAGGCTCAGCCTCTGGTACAATGTGGTAGTAGCCTGCGATCTGCTGCATCCCATATGGATCGCTAGACGAGCCGCCAGACGTTTAAAAGATTCCTGGGCTTCCATGCCCCAGCATCCATACGACTCCACAGCTAGTGGAATACATACCCACCCCAGCTCCTTACATTTCCCATCATTAGCAGCATGCTTCCTAACCTCGGCAACCTGAGCAGATGACCCACATATCACTCCCGCTTCCGTCAAAGTGGTTGGATTAAGCGGAGAAGTGATGGTGAGGTCAAATGCAGCAGGTTTGCCAAGGTGCCAGTTTTTAACCAAAACGTCTGCAGGACGAGAGTTAAGCCTGTCATGACCTTGACCACTTCCCACTTCTACCTGACCACCTAGACAGGCTCTGTGGCAAAACTCCACAAAAACATCCTGTAGGCTGTTGTGACGTAAGACTACATCCCCCCCGTGTTTGCACGTCAGTGCATGGTGACCAAGCGGGTCCAGCCTGTGGTCAGGGCAGTGAGGACAGCAAGAACCAAACGAAACATCCATTCCTAACCACCACTTCACAGCAATCTGGAATTCATTTGGCTCCAGATGCAAGTTAAGGCCTGGGGAGGGGATAACAGTAAGCCACGAAGCAGCATGACGAGATGAAATTGATAGCAAGCGAGCTCTATTGGCAGGAGAAGAGATGTGAAACAGCTGCCGAAACTGCTGGTCTTCAATTTTTCCGGACAGGGAGTGCTGGCGCATGTTAGAGGTGGCTAATGTTTCCAGAGTTATTGCATCCTCCGCTGGTACTAACCCATTACAGAGTTCGATTGGCTCCACTAAAAGATTCCACTTGTCACAGCCAGAACTGCTGATGGAGGCAAGGTATGCTGCAACACAATGGGATGACAAGCTACGGAGGCCAAGCCCACCCCTACTAAGGCTAAGCTGTGCTTGCATCCACTCCACATCAGCAGCATCTACAGCTGTGCATTCAGCAAAGCATTGGCGTACGTCCTTGTCAAACAGCGCCAAGCCCTCTGCAATGTGTGAAGGAGGTGCGGAGCGAGCCAAATGGACTAACTTGCAGAACGCCGCACACTGCCGTAACAGAAGGAAAGCTACCTCTGCCAACTGGGATAATAGTACTGCTGCATCAGCTCGTTTTTGTGCCACGAACTTAGCACAAAAAATGAGATCCCCAATTGGAGCACCCAGAATCACAAGGTTGGGTACTCGTGACACCTTCATCTCAGGAGGAAAAGAAGACAGGTCTCCACATCCAACAACTCACATATCCCTTGAATGAGAGTCAAAGCCCGATTAACCGCTTGTGAGTGCCCCAACAAAACCCCATCATCCAGGTACCAACCGTTAAAAAGTAGAGGCAGACACTCCCTGTCCTGTGCGATATATGACACAACCTTGTGTAGAACTAAGGAAAAGAGAAGTGGACCCAGCGGATCCCCTTGCTGGACACCAACCTCCGAACTCAACTGTCCAAGCGGGTGCCATAAAGTTGATTGTGAGCCATAGCACCATCCTACCCAGGGAAGAAGTTCTGGGAAATGGACTGCACATTCCTCCAGGAGAGCCTGACGAGACACACAGTTAAATGCATTGGACATATCCACCTTACAGACAGTAAAGTTATCATCTATCCAATGCGTCTTGATGCAGCTCCTAACCCCATGAATGACCTTTTCTGCCCCAGCTGTGCATGCGACTCCGTATTGCAAAGGAGCAAAGAAATCGGTGGCTTTGGGCTTAGTGATGATACAAAGACACTTCCCTGTTAAGCGTCTCAAGGCCTCTCCAACTGCAATTAGGCGAATATCCAATGGGCGACCCTCCTTGTTCTTCACCAATGCAGTGAGAGATCCACCAGCCAGAAACTTTGATACTGAAATTGGAGCTCTGCCACTGGCCAGGATGTCTACTACACCACGCAAAGAGGAGCAGAGAGGAACTGATAGATGGATTTGAGCAGAATCAAGTAGATGCTGAATGCGAAGCCCTGATGGCCCACATGCTGTACCCTTGGGAAATGAATGAAGAACTGATAAGATGTTAAGACCCTGTGGCAACACATGAGTGACAGGAGGACTGGAAGATATAGGTAGAGAAGGCTGAGCTCCCTTAGGGTGTTTCTGTTGAAGTGAATTCCAAACCTCTTGGGTATTAGGAGCTATGCCTGGAGAAACCAGGGCCTGACAAGCTTTCCCTAATAACCCCTCTCTACCCAGACCTATAGCTGAAGAGATCTTCTTTTTGGATACGTCTATTGGAGAATTTTGTTTGTGAGGAGGGATGACAGGATGCCTTTTAATTCTATTCCATATGCCGCCAATGTCCCCTTGAGACCACAAGCCGCATAGCTGCTCTATTGATGGATGCTTGCAGTGGCGCCCACCCCGCTTAGAAGCTCGCAGCACACATTTGGGGAGCATAAAAAGTTTCAACCATGCCTCCTCTGAGTTCTCAAAGCAGATTGACCTCAGGACATCTGACAGGACACATGCAACTGCCGGCCTGGCCTTGTGTGGAATGTAGCGGATTGTTGGACATTGTAGTTCGCATACCTCCTCCCATGAAGGAAGTGCAGGGAGAGGATTTTCGGAAGGACATGAGACACCTAGGGAGCTATGAGGGAAACTACGACAACCTGAAACAACAATCGTGGAGCACTTATCCAAATGAGATGTAAAACGGGACACTGCTACAAGGCAGAAACAATTTGTGCAGACAGTAAGGTTCTGCTCCTGTAACCACCAGGTAGGTACTTCACCAGGAAAAACCCCTTTAGCGTGGAGGTTCATGTGACTTCGCCACATAGTTGGTGCAATGAACTCCTGGCATCCATCAACTATACACTGCTTCCTGTGAGTGCTGACTAGATGAGGCTCTGGGAGACACCCTGATAGTGGGGATGAAGCATTCGAGGGTCGTGACTGGACTACGGGTTCAGGGGATGCACATTGACGTGGAAGATCAGAAAACGCTTGCCTAGATGTCGAGGGTGGTTGATATGGGCCTGGAAAGGGTAATAATAATATATAATATATACAATACAAGTAAACATACATAAAACACTATACAAAGAACTCCTCCCCATCCCCATCCATTGTCCCCATTACTGAAGCTGAATTGCCTCTCTGAATGGCAACCGACAGCCTTTGGGCAAGATAATGGAAAGAGCTCGCCTCTCCCGACACTTGCCTCAACCGATGTCCCAGCTCTTTTAGGAAATCGGCTGTTCTTGGACCATACACTCCTGATGTCTCGATTGCCACAGGAGTGAAAAAGTGGTGTGAGCTAAGGTGTTTGTACTTTTGTGCCTTCTTATCCTCCGCTTGTTGGCCAACTGCTCCAGCTTGCTGTGCTGCAATTGTGGAGTAAGATGGTGCATACGTATCTGGGCAAGTGGCATCCCATACAAGAAGTTGGCCACATTTCCATGGAACTGTTGTAATTCCATCAGGTCGCTTTCCATCCGAGCGATATAAACCTGAAGGCTCTAGACGTGATGGAACATGTGCTGCCACTAAAGCCCTGTGTATTATGTCGTTGATAGCTAAATGGCGGTAATGACGACCAGCACTCCTTTTGCAGCTTAAGCCATGTGTGGCAAACTGAGACACTTCAGCTCCACAGTGTTGACAAATATGATTTCTACATAAAGGTATTCCCAGACGAAGGCCCATGGATACTCTGATGGTAGTGTCATCCATGCGTAACCCTAGCGATGTAATTGGCAGGGCATTTAGCCATGCTCCGGACTCCTTACAGGATGCTGCAAGGAGGCGAGCTCTGTTCAACTCATCAGTTGTATTTTTCAATAGTGTGTCTGCCATAGAAAATAGTCGAAGTGAATCCCATGACTTCTGATGATGGGCAGCAACGCCAGTAAGCGGTTGTTCTTGGCATCCTTGAGACCAGATCACAAGGGCTTCATCCACATAACTGAGTTGGGTTGGTTGCATATTTGTCGGCAGAATCATGTGAGCAAGTTCAGAGGAGGCAGCAGCTGAAGCCAAGAAGGCAGAAGGTGCCAACTGCACAGCACTCAGAATACCAAGCCCACTGCAATTTACAGGTAAAATGGATTGTATCCAAGAAGGATCACTTTCAGTTAGATGGATGTTAAAAGAGCTGCAAATTGTCGCTCTAAGTTCATCATCATAAATCTTCAAACTGGGTGACAGGAAACAAGGTGACGTTCTAAGTAGGTACAAAAGTTTAGGGATTGCCAATGAATGACGTAACAAAAGGTAGGCATCATGGCAAGTTATGTAACGGAATCTCTCCCGGAGGCACTTCAGCATGGCAGTCTTAGTATCAATGGCAGCATCAAGGGACTCAGTGCCTCCAATTGGTGAACCCAATAGTGTGGCAACAGCTGGAGCAACCACACGTACCCCAGGTAGCACAGACTGTATGCCTGCAATGAGTTCTGAATTATTACCTACCACTTCAGACTTCTGTGGGTTCAGCTCTAGACCAACGATTCCTGCTTCCTTCTTAATCATTTCTACATCATGAAGAACATCTGACAGAAGCCCTCCCAGGGTGCCATCATCTAGATAGAAAATGCACAGTTCTGACTTCAAACGGGAGCACATGTGGTGAATTGTGAGACAAAACAGGAGTGGCCCAAGAGGATCCCCTTGTTGGACACCTTCTGACGACAGGATGATTTTGTCGCTCCAAAACAAAGAGGAGGAGGAAGAGTATACAGAATGGACAAAGGAATAAATACTAGGGGCCAAATGATGCACCGCCTCAAGCATTCTGTCCCTGCGAATGGAATTGAAAGCATTTTTGAAGTCCAGCTTTAGAAATACTTTGTTGGAACCAATGTTTTTGAGGTAGAATCTTGCTGCATGGACTGCTGCTTCAGCTCCTTTGCTAACTCCATATCCAAGTTGGCGTGGAGATAGTAATGAAGCCATTTCAAACATCACTTTATCACTCGCTACCTTAGCTGCAAGACGACGAAGAGTGCAGCCAACTGCTATAGGCCCGATCCCCCCTCCCTTCTTTTCTAACGCAATCAGAGAAGCACCAAAGAAATAAGGCCGGATAGCGATGGGTGTTTGTCCGGAGAGGATTAGGCTGATAAAAGAACTGAGAGCTTCAATAAGGGCCTCACCTCCTGAGTTGGCAGATGCACTGATCATATCTTTAAGATGCTGTGGTCTTAGGCCATCAGGCCCACCAGCAGATCCACAAGGGAAGGACTGGATAGCCTTAACAACCTCATTAGAAGTCACAGGCATATTTGGTGGTGAGTCACTTGTCTGGATTGGAATAACTGCATCAGGATGTAAACTTGGATGTTTCTGCTGTAAATCATTGAAAGTAGTGGCATTATCTTGGGCAAATTTATCATCCGAAGTAGCTAGTCTTATAGCGCCCTTGAAATCTCCCTCTTCAATCTTTGATGACACACGAGTAGCCAAGTACTCCAAAGGATCTTTTTGTTTCTTTTGACCAGGTCGTAGTTTTAAGGGCAAAGGAGGGTCTGACTCGCTCTGTATCTGATTGTTGACTATTTTTGTAAGAGAACGACGACAGCCGCCTCTTGGTGGAACTGAAAGACAGCGTGCA
>JABACO010000010.1:3089689-3285625 GCA_013339895.1 Ephydatia muelleri
GTGTGTGTGCGCGCACACAGGTGTGTACATTCATGGACATGTACGATTTGCCAAAACAGTGTGAACCCTGCAAGTTGTACAAGCTCATGTGTGTGTGTGTGTGTGTGTGTGTGTGTGTGTGTGTGTGTGTGTGTGTGTGTGTGTGTGTGGCGTGGACGTGTTTGTGTGTGCAAAGATACAGTAGGTAGGTGTGTGGCAGGTAACAATGCAAGTGCGTAGTGCATGTTCACGTGCTATGTGAGCTAAGTTATAGCATCCTTGCAGTGTAGCCGAGCGAATGAAGTTAAGCAAGCGAATGTGGGAAAGCTTTACTAGGTACCGAACGGTGATGCGAGTGACTAGGAAAATAAAATCCTTACGCGCGTCCGCGACGTGGGAGGCGGCGACAACCATATATCAGGCGCTAGCTGACAACCATTCACTTGGATCCGTTAGTTCGGTACGATCGTCATACGAAGTGATAACTCATCTTCTTTGACCCGTATAGCCTCAGAAAATAAAACAAAACAACAAAAAACAAACAGACACTGAGTTGCGAACTGCTATATAGCTTAGTTTAAGGCGGAGATTGGGCGGAACAAGGAAGTGATTAATATTCATGCGGAATGGGAGAATGGAACTAGGGTTGCCTGGGCAAATCGAGCAGGAAATGTGCATCAACTTTGCACACCTGTATCTCCGCAACGGATAGAGTGAAAATTAACGAACAGAACAAATCAATAGCTATAGGACCCCTGTACCTACAAACCGAATTTGAAGCGATTTGATTACTCCTGCCGAAAGTTATGACGGGTTCATACCCGGTGAGGTATCGGACGTTGCAATACGGGCACGGAGCAAGTGCAAGACCCCAAAATGTACTTTACCATAGAGAAATAGTGTAGTATGAAGTGTTGAAAATAGGAAGTCAATAGCGTGTACCGTTCGGAAGTTATAGCGATTCAAACGTGAATGATTTTTATATATGGAACGTTCTATTAATACGAAAATGGATCTTGTGGATTTTATTTTATAACATAAAATTTAAAACGATATATCTTCCGAAGTATTAACGCTATCGGGTTCCAATTTTTAACACAACATACCACACCATTACTATATGTGAAAATCTATTTTGGTGTCTTACACATGCGGGGTACCGGCGCTACAAGGTCCGATACCCTGTAGGGTTCAAAACGGCCACATCTTCAGGTAGGAGTGTCCAAATCGGTTCAAAATAGGTACCTATGTAGAAGGGTCCTACCGCTATTGATTTGTTCTGTTCGTTATTTTTGCTTTATCCGTTATGGAGATACCTATAGGTACCTATTTTGAACTTATTTGGACATGAAGATGTGGCCGTTTTGAACCCTACGGGGTATCGGACCTTGAAACGTCGGTACCCCGCATGTGTAAGACACCAAAATAGATTTTCACATATAGTAATGGTGTGGTATGTTGTGTTAAAAATAGGAACCCGATAGCGTTAATATTTCGGAAGATATATCCATTTAAATTTTATGTTATTAAATAAAATCCACAAGACCCATTTTCGTATTCCATATATAATTTTAGCGATGGGTCATTTTCTCGGAAACTGACCCATATGAACAATAAATCGGCACGGGCCAATATTCGCTGTATATATGTTACGGCTCGATTTAAAACCCGACCCGCTTTAAAGCCGTTCGCCCGCTTTAAAGCCGGTTGACCCGCTTTCAAGCCGGTCAACCGGATTTATAACCCATGCAAAACTGACCCACTTTGGTCGACCGGATTCAGAACATTTGTTTGTTTATGTATGATACAAATGAGATACAACGCAAATTGGCTCACAAGTCTATACAGGTACAATTAATGTAACTTGTAAATGCCCCATATTGCAAGGTAATTAATACAGCAGCATCAATGAATACAAGCACACACACAAAATAGCTGATCAGAAAGCCAATGACAATCACTTTTGAAAACTATGCTTGTTTCATGAATTGTTTCTACGTTTTCTCGCATGAATGACACATCCATGGTGCTGAAGGTTTTTTCCAAACACTTTGAGGGACTGTTAAACACCCTTGATGGAACCATTCCTTGCAAACTTCGCATTCAACCATGTTACCATCCTCTATGCTCCGACATGTGCAGATTATTTCAAGCATCACTGTCTCCTTTAATCTCTTCTTTCTTGTCACCTTCTCGCCAGGAAACGGTTCCATTTCATTTCGTACGCGTGTAAAGCACTGCAACAAATGTTTTCGCATGTCGGTCTTAGAAAATGTAATATGTTGTGGTTCATCTCCAGCACAGAGAGCTGCGCAAAATGCCAACGCATAAAGACCGCAGTCATTTCCATTTTTCTGTTTATCAGCATCAATAAAACGTAGTCTTACTTTTGCTTCATGGGACATAAGTAGTGCACATTTCTGCTTTTGTGGTGAATCTGGTATAGTGCAACACATGCTGTCATAAATTTTGACTGTTGAATAGGGACAACCGATAGTAGAGATGGCTAGCCAATGGTTTCCACCAGAATTCAGAACTTGAACAAATTCTTCTCCACCTACAACACAACCCTGGTGTGCTGTAGTTAGTAGTGTGTTCTGGAGACCAGGTGTACCATACTTGCTTTTAAGGAGGCATTGAGTAGCATTGATGATGTTGTCATTCAGCCAGGAATGGTTGCTTTCAAGAATAGCTCTGAACAAAAAAATGGAAGATCAATCATTATTTGACAAATTGTACCTGTCTGCTTCATACAACTGAACTTCACCAAATTTTATCCAGAGCTTTGACATGCTTGAGCTACCTTTGTGCTTGGTCACTGAACCCTCAAACTCAGACTCCTCATGATGCTCAACAGCAGATTGCCCAAACATAGCATGCTTCTCTTATTCCTCTCTTGCATTAAGAACCCAGATTGTCCACATCAGAATAATGAAAATAGAGGTATTCATTTGTGAACAAGTTTACAACAGAGGCAGGAGTAGGCCTCATGTGCATATTCCAGTACTGCAGTAATGGACCACACTGCAAGTAGCAGCCTTGGGTAAGTAATGGCATGGATGCAACAAAAGCATCAAACTCTTCATGTATCTCCTCAGTAACTATGACAAATCCAAAGGCTTGCACAAGTAATGGCTTGTTGTCATAACTGCGAGAATGAAGCCAAAGTGATACATGAGTGTTAATATGAAGTCCATATTCTGTTGGGTCATGCAAATATTCTGAAAGCTGCATGATGTGAAGGTTGGTTTTGTGTTATCATTTAACACCCATCGTACAGCAGTTCATGATGCTTACATCTATTTCTTTATCCTCTCTGCAGCTGCTGTTATACATCATTCTACTTCCTGATTGCCATAATCGCAAAATTGGTGATGAAATCAGTTGATCTTTTAGTTCCTTACTACCTGAAAAGTCATTTTTTATCATCACATTCAGAGCAGTGAGATATTGAGTTACATACATTTAATGCAGCATGTACATTTACCATCAATATCGTCACAAAATTTGCTCCAAGCATTGAAATCAATATGACAAGGTGTCTCAGTAACTTCAATACTACTGCCAGTCACACGGCTGAAACCAATGGTAGTGCAGTTTGATTGATTTAAACAAAACAAATACCTTGTACAGTTGGAACATGGTGCAGACTTGTGGCAGTAGGTGCTGCAGCTAATATTTTTTCGTACACAGTGACATTTGCAATTGAGGCAGCCAGTCGTGCACTTGCAAGCATTGGTCACAAAATGGTTCCAAGGTGCTTGTTGTCTAGCTGCTTCTCTTAATGAGATAAAAGGCGAATATTAGAGTGCCAAAGCTTTAGCAAGTCTGATATCACCACATTCACAAATTCTCTGCCATTGTCCGAATGTAGAATGCGAGGAACACCAAAAATAAGGGAAGATGTGTGTATTTAGAACACCTGCACATTCCTAGCGCTCTTAGCTTCCAAAGCATACGCAAAATTGAACTTAGACCAGTGGTCCACACAATGAAGTATCCACTTCTTATTCCCATGAGGAAGGTGCCTCATATCAATGAGATCAATCTACAGAATGAATGCAAGCAGTTATTTTAATTGACAACTGCCTGGCTGTTTGTCACATGGGCTGCTGTATATACAACTAGCATTTCCATTTGAGAAACAAACATGACTGTAAGTACTGTAACAGTGACACAACAAAAAAAGACTATTTATGAGATTGGTACGAAGCAAAACAAGTTACAACCAGCCGCAGTCTCCCCTACATGTACATATATAAGGCAGACAATTATGTGTACTTGCAATCTGCAGAAAAATCAATTTGCAATAATTGGCTTCAGAGGAGCAGTTGATAGTTGAGATTTCTGAAGCTGACATGATGGGCACAGAGAAACAAATTTTTCTACCACACTTCTTGGAATACCATGATACAAACTCTGCAACTGAGCACAAGCAATACATATATACGTGGACGACATGACACCATACCTTTTCAAATGTCTTCTTGTACCCAGCATGCAACAGGTCCTATTCGTGGACCTCACGAATGATTTCATAAAATTTTTCTACATGTGCTACTCTCCTGTACTTGTCTAGAGCTGTATTGTCCTCCAAACCCTATAAATACAGATTTGTCAGTGTCCTAGGCTATCAGTTGTATGTGTGCCTTGAATGCATGTTTAAATACCACAACTTATACATATTGTGCGATGAAATGCATGCAAATACACGCATCGACAGTCGCCTACCACCATCACGGTGAGACCTACCTGCTGTTTTGCTGGAACGACAAGAACATCGCGAGCTCCTAGACTAGGGATGTTCAAAATCTGGAAGCCACTTTTCTTTACGAAGAAGCGCAAGTTCTTGTCAACTGACGATGGGTCTTTTTTGGCCGCTTTAATATTGTCTCGAAAGTCTTTGTAAAAGACGCCATTGGTTCCCCTATTAGTGGAGGAGAACTTCTCGGAAAGAAAGATGCCAAATTCCTTCTCTCGAGCGCACATTTCCATTTCATGACCAAAGGCCAAAAAGAACCAACGAAACGCTCACACGCAGAATTTCTAAAAAGCCATTTGTGTGATAACATTAATTGACAAGTTAATAGTAACTGGCAATGGACCTGGAGTATAGTGCAGCTATATGCATACATTGGTAAAACTAATATGCACTGGTGCTTACCTATTAAATCAATTCCAACCTGTTTCCAAACTTCAGAGGTGACTGGTATAGGGTGCAACTCAGCTTTCCTTCTTTCTAGCTTAGCATTCACTCGCTGGCAGGTGTCACACCATCTGCAATATTCTTCTATGTCTTTGTTCATTCCTTTCCACCAATATGCTTCATTGATCTATAGTGCAAGCGATAAACACAAATAATACAATCCGTGCCAATCTCTTACCTTCGAGCGTGTTTTGTCTCTACCATAGTGACATCCATCAACACCATCATGGCAAGCACGGATAATCCTAACCTTTTCTTCCTCTTTTGCAATAAACCGCTTCAAACAGAAGTTTCCACATACATCCTCAGCTTTGTAGAAAAGCAGCCCATCTCGCACCAAACAGAGAGCTTGTTGGCGTATATCCCTCGCTTTTCGTTCGCAGTAAATCCAGAAGGATAAGCGCAATTTCCTTTGCTTTTTGAAATTAAGTAGTCGAGCAAAATGTTGTAGCGCTGCACTGTTACTTTACAGCTGCTCATTTGCTAAAGGAACCACTAAAAAGTATACTTTCACGCGGGCTAGCAGCTCGCGGATAAAATATCCTAACGTAGGTTAAAGTATACCGCATTTAATTATCCTACCGGATAAAATATCCTAGTACAAATGATCTATCCGGACAATATATCCGGCGGATAAACTATGCTGTGACACCGGTTTTAAAGCCGGTCGACCGGCTTGGAAGCGGGTCAACCGGCTTTAAAGCGGGTCAAAAGTTTTAAATCGGGCCGTAACATATACATACTTCTGACTAACGACATGTGCTGGCTAGTGGCTATATCAAAATCGATATCGTTATATAGGGTCCCTAATTCTACGAAGGGGTCCACAATTCTCCGGTGATTTAGGGACGAAGGCACCCCAAATCTCCGTAGTTTAGGGGCCGGGGATCCCCAATTCTCCGGAGATTTGTGGACGGGGGTCCCTATAATTCTATGGGTCCCCAATTCTACGTGACACCAGTATATCTCTGCGGGTGGATAAATACTGAGAAGTAAGTTAATTAGCACATTTTCTGGTGGTGGATCACAATTGTTTTCTCATTGTACTATTTGGAACAGCCACATTCAGTGGCCACAGTGCTCCGGGCTTCTATTTAAAGATATCCCCTATGATTTAGTGCTATAGTCAAGTTAAACAGGAGGAAATACAAGCCACAGACAAAAGAGTGAATGAAGTTAAATGTTCCACGCGAATTTCTTATTTATTTATTTATTTATTATCTTTTCGTATTTGTATAAACGGACAGTAGTGTAATCATAGATTATAGAATACAGGG
Organism: Ephydatia muelleri; assembly: GCA_013339895.1. NCBI lineage: Eukaryota > Metazoa > Porifera > Demospongiae > Spongillida > Spongillidae > Ephydatia > Ephydatia muelleri. Next base: position 3,096,152 of record JABACO010000010.1, read on the forward strand.
ATTGGAAACGGTATATACATTTACGTGACGTCACGTCACGTTCCGTTACATGACCGTGCTTCGCATCGAATCCTTTGGTGGGCGTGTGAGCTGTTAAACATCCTTCTGTAGAGAGCTTCATTCGGCTGTTTAGCCTATAACTGTGTGAGGACAGCCTCTTTGACATCAAAGAATCTTTTAACTATTCTTTTTACAGAGTTTCAGTTGAGCCAGTGAGCGATCGTAGCTACCACGTGATCGGATAGTGGTTGTGGGATTTTCCTGGACACAGGAAAGATTATAAATCCATTTTAGGAGTTCCCATATAGATTACGTAGTTGTTAGTGTGGCGCAGTAACGTTCTGGAGTCCCTACAAAGGGTTCTGGCATTGTAATCGTAAATATGTCATATAATGATATCCCAAAAATGTATTTTTGGTGTACTTTTCCCTGAAAAGTGATCAGGGTTCTAAAATATTTGAGGACATATATTGAATCAGAGATGCATATTGAGTGCGTGATCAAAAATTCTTATGTGTTGTGCATGTGTTGTAGGAGCAAATGGCTCGCAAGTTCGTTTGGGTCGAAGCTCAGATCCGTGTTGAATGGAATTGCTCCACAAATGCCTCTTAAACGTATTTTTACCTTTTGGATAGCCGGATCGGGCACAAGTTTCTCAAATGTACTGACTATTTTCTCGGCAAAGCTCACAAAAGTGCCCTGGCCAGGGTACATAATTTACGGAATCGTGAAATGCGGATCAATTCCGTAATCTTTACCGTTTCCAATCCCTGTATTCTATAATCTATGGTGTAATGAAAAGACGGCGAAAATTGGTGACGGCCGACTATAGCCAAACATGGACATAAAATATTACGGTATTTTATTTCTGCACGAAATTGGAGATCTCCAATTTTGGAACTAAATATGCATGCAGGTTATTTTTTAAAGTCTGAATTGTTTCGCCGACTGCATGTGTTGCGGAGCTATTCTACTGAGCAGTTCCCGTATATCTCTGCGGGTGGATAAATACTGAGAAGTGAGTTAATTAATAAGCACATTTTCTGGTGGTGGATCACACTTGTTTTCTCATTGTGTTTTCCCACTACGTAAATGGCGAATTTAAATCCAACTGTCATGTACACATATACTTGTCATCGAGCTTTCAGCTTTAATTAACTCTTTGAACGCCAAGTTCATGTATACATGCATGTTCACAAAACGAGAATTATCTGCCTCACCATTCATGCAGTGCTGTGTGTTATGTTGTGTTGATCAAAATCACTTTGAATACCATTGTAGATGTGCATGTAACCCCATAGTCCCTGGTGTAAGCACATTTTGTGTGTTCATTATAACCCGCTGGCACCTTTTGTTGCATTGCAATAACCCATAATACGAACTGGCACAAGGCTGGGGGGGGGGGGGGGCGGGGGCGGGGGAGTGAACAAGTATGATATACTACACTAATCTGGGCTACGCATTCTTGTTCTTGGAGTATTGTAGTGATGCATTAGTGAAGTCAAGTGAGGTCATCTGAATAATGGGGGTTCTTTAGCCAGTTGAGAATTACTAATTTGTACATGGACTTATAAGGTTACAAGTACAGCAAGCATATGCACGCATCATAAAGTTGTGACTGATCAACACATTTTTGCACGCAATATCTGAATCATGCTTGAATGGAGTAATGGTTCTGTGTGCATGCATGAATATACGCACTTGGCGTTCAAACAGTACTTCTATAACTGAACAACATATATAATCGCAGGTGATCACGATAAATCGATCAAATGTTTTGGTTGCACTAGTGCAGCTGCATTGCGATCTTTTTCCTTCAAAAGCTTGGTCCCAAGATTACAAACAAAGACTACTCCTGCCTGCGCATGCAATGCATGATGGGCTGGCACGCATGGATACAGCTGTAGGTTATAGCCTGTTGATTTAAGTGACAGCATTCCGCTTGAAGAATATATGTCTGGAGACCCCTAAAATGCACAATAATATTTTTATGCATGCGTGTGTTTTGGATTCTAGCCATAATGTTAGGATGCGGATTGTAAGACTCAGTGCCTTGTAGAGCGTCAGAGTTGCGCTGCTACATTTTTGATAATCGAAGTTTGGAGATAACAATCAGTGTATATATATATATAGCTCACAATTTTAATCAGGGTTAGAGCATTGCTAGAAATATTCATTCGTCAAATGAAGGCATGAGTGTCTGTCAACATCATCATTGGTATTTGTCGACCATGCAGGTACCATTGGGGGCGTACACGCTTAATATAGCAGCGGCCCACACGTTACATGTATAGGTAATAATTGACTTTATTTTTTACGGCTGAAGAAAGTATACAAGATATAAAAATTTAATATAAATAAATTGGAGATGTAGGATTTCTTAAGTATCAAATTGTGTAAAAAGTAAGGAAACAAGGGATTCCGGAATTAATTTATGCAATTACGAATTTATAATTATTAGATACCTACATTTAGCATGCACTGAATAAGATAGGCTAAATGTAGGTATGTAATAATTATAAATTCGTAATTGCATAAATTAATTCCGGAATCCCTTGTTTCCTTAGTTTATACACAATTTGATACTTAAGAAATCCTACATCTCCAATTTATTTATATTAAATTTTTATATCTTGTTTTATTGATTTTTTTTGTTTCTGCCTTAACATGCACGTTATAGGTGCGGGTATAGCGGTTGGCCAGGGTACCGAGCGCGGTGGTATCGGTGGAACCCCGGGTACAATTAAAGCGCTAGTTGCTGTGATGGTGGTTTGGGACTGGGTTGCAGCTGGTTCATGTGGATGAATCAGTTGGGCCTGCAGAAAGGTTTGACTCGTTAAGCCAGTATAGGGCCGGGATTAAGATAAATAACACTTGCCTGGGCTACTGAGTCTGGGTCTGAGTATCATGTCTAGTGGTAGTCGGCCTGGGTTGGGAGTTGGGTTGGTAGGCTCGGACCTGCGTGCGGGTGATAGCATTATTGGCGAATAAGCAGGATGATGAGGCTCTGATTCGTCCTCGGTATCGTTGGCCATAAATGAAAGCATTTCTCGTTCTGACATACTGACGGAAATATACATTGGTGAAGAGAATATATTACTACTCATATAAATGCAGAAACAATAATATACTTTGTGCTGGGAGAACTGGGAGAAGTCATAATGGTTTCGATGGGATAGGATTAAAAAACGATGTGTGAAAGAGCGATCAGCAGTCATGCATGATTATTACGGTGATGGGTGTCACAGTCTTGTGTCGATTGTTTGTCGGACGTGCTTTATTTAGGAGGTGGCAACCTTTTTGAAGATCCATACATCTGCCATGCACTACAATTAAGGGCTGCCATATAACCTTGGTGATATGATTGATTGATTCGTCTCACGAAGCGGCTGAGTATGTGTAAATGTATACCTTTATAATTATATGGGTCAGTTTCCGAGAAAATGAAAAGTGGCTACATATATATAAAGTTATAAAAATGCTTCACGTTTGAATCGCTAAAACTCCATAACGGTTTAAGCAATCAACTACCTATTTCGAACACTTCGTGCCACACCATTTCTCTCTACGAAAATATATTTTGGTGTTTTACCCTTGCTCCTTGCCGACGTTACAAGGCACAGTACCCCGAGGGGTTCAAAATCCAGGTAGCTCACTGCAGGAATGTTCAAATCGCTTCAAAATCGATATGCACGTAAAGGAGTCCTGTCACTATTGATTTCTGCAGATCGTTGATTTTTACCTCTTCCGTTATGGAGTACAGCAATGCAAAGTAAGTCCACGTTTCCCGCTCGAACCGCGCCTTTCTCAGTCCTTGAACCGCTTCCATTCTCCCGAGTGGGACTGAGAAAGGCGCGATTCGAGCGGGAAACGTGGACTTTACTTTGCATTGCTGTATCTCCATAACGGATAAGGTAAAAATCAACGATCTGCAGAAATAAACAGTGACATGACTCCTTTACGTGCATATCGATTTTGAAGTGATTTGGACATTCCTGCAGGGAACTACCTGGATTTTGAACCCCTCGGGGTACTGTGCCTTGTAATCGGCAAGGAGCAAGGGTAAGACACCAAAATCGATTTTCGTAGAGAGAAGTGGTGTGGCAAGAAGTGTTCGAAATAGGAAGTTGATAGCTTAAACCTTTACGGAGTTTTAGCGATTCAAACGTGAAGCATTTTTATAACTTTTTATATATAGCCACTTTTCATTTCTCGGAAACTGACCCATATATGGGATCGTTTCCGCGAAAAGGGACCTAGTGCATATTATAAAATTTGTTATAAAAATGCCTTACGTTTAAATCGCTATTACTTCCGCACTGTAAACGCTATCGACTTTCTATTTTCAACACTTCATAGCACACCATTTCTGTATGTAGATCTATTTTCGTGTCTTACACAAGCTCCGTGCCGACGCTATGAGACCTGATTACCCATGGGGATCGAAACTGCCACATCTTCAGGTAGGAGCGTCCAATTCGTTTCAAATTCAGTGTGTATGTAGAGGGGTCCTGTCGCTATTGATTTGTTCAGTTCGCTAATTTGTATGTTATCCGTTACGGAGATACAGCTGTGCAAATTTAATGCACATTTCCTGCTCGATGAGCGCCATTATTGTATGCAACCCGCGTTCCAATCTCCCAATCTACAATAAATTTTGATAACTTCTTTGTTCCGCCCACATTCTCTGCCTAAAACTAAGCTAGCCGTTCGCAACAATTTTACCTCACCCAGGCAGCGAGTTTATACCGGTGAATTAAAGGAAGAACGCTTCTCGCTTCGCAAAACGATCGTACCAAATTGATGGTCAGGATCTGAATGAATCGTTGCAGTATTTTTGCGCCTCCCACGTCGCGGGGTGGCAGTATTCAACACGGCGTGAGTAAGGCTATTTGCTACGCACTTGCATCATCCTCTAGTCGTGTAATAAAGCTTCCAACTTGCTATTAGTATAGCCCATGCTAAAATTCTTGTCACGCCCACTCAGCTACGCTTGCAATGACATTACAATTTTCAGCTCACGCATAATACATGAACATGCACCCATGCTGGCTCAAACAGTCTCCTGCACTTGTGCACACACTTGAATTGTTGCGTATATAAACCTGTACACCATCGTATGGCATATTCTTATGCCACACTCACGTACAGTACATGTGGCACACAATAAACCAGTCTGATGATGACACACTTTTACACCACACTTTGTCACATGCACGGGATCTATTCCATTTAACTGTGTGCATTTTTGAGTGGGTTTATGTACAGAGCTACTGTACAACTCTCTTAGTTTTTCCCCTGCATTGTTGCCGAAGCATTCCTTATAACAACTCCTCTTTGTGCAGGCTGGCTTTCCCATATAAATGGTTCTTCGTACCTGACATAGAGCTCTCACATGTGCATAAGTATGTGTAGCTACATGCAGCATCCCATAGATTTGGACGACTGTATCGTCCAATATCATTAACTTGTTTATATTGCAAAGTTATGGATTCATTGTATCTCAATCTATTATATCTCATCTCAGATCACATCAGCTAATATCTGCTGACCAGTTTGGGTTTCTTTCTAGACGCTCTACTTGCACACAATTACTAACTACTCTGAATGATTGGACAATATCCATTGATAATCACCTTAAAGTTGATGCAGTCTATATTGACTTTGCAAAAGGTTTTGATACTGTTTGTCATCCTAAATTGATACTCAAACTTAAAGCATATGGTATGGCACCCCAGATCTTGAAATGGTTATCATCATTCTTAAATGGTCGTTCACAATGTGTATATATTAGGAATTGTTTGTCTAAGCTGTTGCCTGTTGTTAGCGGTGTACCACAGGGGTCAGTTCTAGGCCCACTACTGTTCTTGTTATATGTTAATGATCTTCCAGATGCTATTCCCCACCCTGTTCAAATCAAGATGTTTGCTGATGATACTAAATTTTATCATGCTCATCCAAACCATGATAATACTGCAATTGCTAAGTGCTTATCTCTTTTTTCTTCATGGTCTGATATATGGCAATTGTCAGTTGCATCACAGAAATGTGTATTTCATTTGGAAATCTGAATATTCCTTCTCTGCAATGTTCAATAGGCATTGTACCTTTACAGTCAGTCACTTCAATTTGTGATCTTGGTGTCCATCTCAGCTTTGATCTTAAACCTCATATTCATTGTTCTTATGTTGCTGCAAAGGCTTTTGGTCGTTGTTCAGTGTTACTAAAGGGATTTATTTCTAATGATCCTCATCTCTTGGTTCTGGCCTAAAAGATCTATGTAAGGCCTATACTAGAATATAACTCACCTATATGGAGTCCTTGGTTAATCTCTGATATAAAGTGTATTGAGCGTGTTCAACGTTTCTTCACTAGGACTATATGTAAACGTACTGGTATTTCAGAACTTAGTTATTCTGATAGGCTTCATAACCTTGGCCTCCAATCACTTGAATATTGCAGAATATTTTCTGACTTAGTCTTGTGTTACAAGATTGTGTATCAGACTGTTGACCTATTGTACCTACCTATCATTGCAGATTGTGGTGGGTCAGGGCCCGTGGTAAGTTTACACAGACATACCTTAGCAAGCTAGTGAACAATTTCATTATTCTGCTGTTGCCAGACTCCCAAACGCTTTTACGGGTGAAACATAGAGTGCATGCTAGATGGTGAGTGTAACTGAGGGAAAAAGTATACTTTTAGAAAAGTCTACAAGCAACAATGCAGAGGAAAACCACAGTGACTACGAAAGCAGGGTACAGAATAGAATCAGTTGCCTCTTAATAATATTCATCGCCAAAGGTAACAGTCTAAAGGTCGGCATACACGGGGCGACTTCCTGCCGACTTGTCGCATGCAACTCGAATGAATATGGGTAAAAGTTCCGTAATTGTTTAGTTTACTGATGGTTTGCGGAACATTTGTCCATATTCATTTGAGTTGCATGCGACAAATCGGCAGGAAGTCGCCCCGTGTATGCCGACCTTAACCTTACAGGCCAACAGTACAATGTTGCATCACTAGTAAATAAGTTTGAATGCAGGGAATTCAACGAGTGTTATTGCACTCCACTGTTCCTGGCCTAGCCTTCTCACAATTAGTACAAAGTATTGTGCTTCCCATTCTGCTCTTGCTATACCCTTCTAGGAGTACTTGAACACTCACTTCATTCCTTGCATACAACTAGTGTGACATGCAACACTGTGTGCTGCCTCTTCACGGTGCACCACGCATGTAAAGTTTATTATTATTAATGTTTTGAAGGGCGATTGTCCTGCATGGGCTGTGTTGTTCCTGCATGGCCTGTGGCAATGAATTTTATTGTAGCTACATGTACCCTATCCTGCAGATTGTGGTAGGTCAGGGCCCGTGGTAGGTTTACACAGACATAAGTAGCAAGTTAAAGTTTAATATTCATTATCCAACTCTGCACCTCTCTAAGAAAAACATAAAAAAATAAAAAAGCCTCTTACATGCTGACCCATGGAATCCCTTATGACTTGTCCTCTATTCTCTTTAATTGTCTCAAGCAGTCCTATTGGGATATGATGTATGTACAAAGGACCAGTCCTATGGGACACTACAGTGTATGTGATGTGTACCTACATGTATGTCCCTCATGAGCTGTTCAATAGAATAGATCAAGAATACATGTGCAGAGAACACATTCAGTGTACCATCATTAGAGTGTTATTGTTTGTGCCACATGTATATATGTGTAAGTGTAGTGTGTGTGTGTGTGTGTGTGTGTGTGTGTGTGTGATTGTGTGTGTGTGTGTGGATTTGTGTATGCTGTGGATAGGTTGCATGATTTAAGCGGAGAAACAGAGTCAGTGTATGCCAATGCCGTCAAGCAGCCAGGTAACCCAGGTCTTGTCAGGGTGAAGGCGTAAGTTGTGGTTAAAGTTAGAGTGTCATAGAGTGGTGTGAGCTCGCTGGTCGTAGAGTGGTGTGAGTTCGCTGGTCGTAGAGTGGTGTGAGCTCGCTGGTCATAGAGTGGTGTGTGTGGAGGGGTGAAAAAGGGCGGGGGGGGGGGGGTGGGAGCCGGGAGCGCCTCACGGCCTTTGTTCCAACGAGTGATTGCCGATTCAATTACCATCTCGCTGGTCATAGAGGGGTGTGAGCTCATTGGTCGTAGAGTGATGTAAGCTCACTGGTCGTAGAGTGGTGTGAGCTCACTAGTGGTGTGAGCTCGCTGTTTGTAGAGTGGTGTGAGCTTGCTAGTCATAGAATGGTGTGAGCTTGCTGGTCATAGAGTGGTGTGAGCTCGCTGGTCATAGAGTGGTGTGAGCTCGCTGTTTGTAGTAGGGAGTGAGTTCCATTGTCATAGAGTAGTGTGAGTTCGCTGGTCGTAGAGGTGTGAGTTTGCTGGTCATAGAGGGGTGTGAGCTCGCTTGTCATAGAGTGATGTGAGCTTGCTGGTCATAGAGTGATGTGAGCTCGCTGGTCGTAGAGTGGTGTGAGCTCACTGGTCGCAGAGTGGTGTGAGCTCGCTGTTTGTAGTGTGGTGTGAGCTCGCTAGTCGTAGAATGGTGTGAGCTCGCTGGTCATAGAGGTGTGAGCTTGCTGGTCATTGAGTGATGTGAGCTCACTGGTCATAGAGTGGTGTGAGCTAGCTGGTTGTAGAGTGGTGTGAGCTCGCTGGTCGTAGAATGGTGTGAGTTCGCTGGTCGTAGAGTGGTGTGAGCTCGCTGGTCATAGAGCGGTGTGAATTCTGGTCGTAGAGTGGTGTGAGCTTGCTGGTGGTGTGAGTTTCACTGGTCGTAGTGTGGTGTGAGTTCGCTAGTCGTAAAATGGTTTGAGCTCGCTGGTCGTGAGTGGTGTGAGTTCGCTAGTGTAGAATGGTGTGAGCTTGCTGTTCGTAGAGTGGTGTGAGCTTGCTGTTCGTAGAGTGGTGTGAGTTCACTGGGCATAAAGTGGTGTGAGTTCACTGGTCACAGAGTAGTGTGACTTAACTGGTCATAGAGTGGTGTGAACTCACTGGAGATCACGGGGCCACTGGTGCAGCACATGGCCAGGCCTTGGCAGAGTGCTCTCCACCACAGCCTGGGACCCAGCACCTGTGGGTGGCTCGCTCCGTGTGTACCAGATGGTGGAGTAGGCCTGCTGGTGTGGTGGTGAGCCTGCTTGGAACTGGCTGTTGCCATGCATGAAAGGGCTGACACCACACCAGCACGTCCTCCTTCAACGCATCCCAGTGGAGGTTATGCAGCTTGTCCATAGCTGCGGCCTGCCAAAAGAGCTGTAATAGCTCAAGGCTGCTGCCATCGGGTGCGAAGAGCTGGCAGATGATGTATTGGTACTTCACCAGCTCAAGGGCAGTTTGGGCGCAATCTGAATGCAATATGTTTCAGGCTTCCATCCAGGAGCTGAAAACTGAGACCTGTCGCCTGGTGCTGCTCTTCTTAGCCACCTGGCCAACTAGCAACCCATCATCTAATAGGGGAAGGAGTTGGTCAACTGAACCGTAGTCAAGGCTATTACTGGAGTGCTGCACACATGAAACTACTTTTATATGAATGCAAACCTGTGAACATATCAACAACAGTTTGGGATGATTTTTGATTGGATAAGGGTAGAACACCTTGTATTGGGCACTAATCCCAAGCTTAGGATTGGTTAGGATCATTCATTGAATGCATCTGTAGAAACATATGCTTACATCTCAGCCTTAGCAGCGGACATGCACTGTACCTAGTACCCATCGAAAGCTTAGTAATACTATGACATAGACTGGTCATGTGCATTAAACTTGCTTTACTACACCTGTACCTAAACTCGACCTTAGGGCGCATTCATGTACTCTGTGTGAGCTGAAAATTGTGTGGGCAAAAGGAGACCAAAGTTACTGTGAAGTGGTAGTGATGCCACATAGCTGAGTGGGGGAGGAGGGGGGGTATAAAGAATGATGAGCAGATGAGCAATACGACAAATAGGAAAGCTTTATTACACGTTTCTCCACTGTCGAGAGAAAGATGATGTGAGTGCATAGGAACTTTAAAAAAACTTTACACATGTTGCGGCATTATTCTTTGCAACATGTACAATGTATGTGTACCTCTAGAGGACTATGAAGACATGATGTACGTACAAATAATCAATCCTATGGTAACTATGCACACATAGAGGACCAATCCTTTGGGGACATGATGCACGTACAGTGGACCAATCCTATATGTCGCCACATACCTATGTACATGTGAGGGCTCTATGTCATGTAGGAAGAACCATTTATATGGGAAACTCAGCCTGCACAGAGAGGAATTGTTATAAGGAATGCTTCTACAGGCAACAATGCCAAGGATTAAACTAAGAGAGTACAGAAGCTCAGTGCATAAACCCCCTCAAAAATGCACACAGTTAAATGGTAGAATGCACGTGCATGTGGTGTGAGAGTGTGTCATCATCATCAGACTGGTTTATTGTGTGCCACAAGTACTGTATTCGTGAGTGTTGTGCATAAGAATATGTCATACGATGGTGTACAGGTTTATATACGCAACAATGCAAGTGTGTGCACAAATGCATAAAGGTGTGTGAGCCAGCATGAGTGCACTGATGTTCATGTACTATGCGTGAGCTGAAAGTTGACATTGCAAGCGTAGCTGAGTGACAAGAATTTTAGCAAGGGCTAGCGCTACAGCAAATAGGAAAGCTTTATTGTATGACTAGAGGATGATGCAAGTGCGAAGCAAATACATGTATAGCCTTACGCGAGCCCTGTTGAATTCGGCCATCTGCGACATGGGAGGCGCAGGATTACTGCAATTATCAATCCATTAATTTGGTACGATCAGGCAGAGTATGGGTGGAGAATGGGCGGAACAAAGACGAAATTTATTGTGGATTGGGAGAATGGAACATGCAATAATTGTGCGAATCGAGCTGGAAATGTGCATTAACTTTGCACAGGTATATCTCCGTAACGGAAAAAGAAAAAATTAACGCAATGAACAACTCAATAGTGGCAGGACCCCTCTACGTAACACTGAATTTAAAACGATTTAGATCTCCTACCTGAAGATATGGCGTTTTTGAACCCTATGGGCTATCGGATCTTGTATCGTCGGCACAGAGTTTGTGCAAGACACTAAAATATAACTTTGCATACTGAAATGGTGTAGTATGACGTGTTGAAAATAGGAAGTCGATAGCTTGTACTGTTCGGGAGTTACAGCGATTTAAACATAAGGCATTTTTATAACAAATTTTATAATATGCACTAGGTCCCTTTTCGCGGAAACGATCCCATATAGTGATGTGTCTCTGTATGCGACTTGGCTTGTAGCATTGTCTCTTGTGTTTTTCTTAATTATGTTCGGTATAGATTATGGTCCGAGGTGGTGTCAAGTTGTATAGCCTTGGGTTTGATGTGAATGGGATAATATTTTTAAGACCGCCCATCGATCATGCAGCATGACGCATCTGTACTTTTGATTAATGGACATGTACTATTGATGAAAGACTGATCAGCAGTGACGCGTGAGTATTGACTCCTAGTATATGTTCAAACACGTGTGTCATTTTGGAGGTGTCATGTTAGTCCGGCTGGCCCTACAATCGTGTTTGGCGAAAATAAGGAGTATAAAAGGTGCGTATACTGCATAACCAGGTGTTATAAATATACAGCCTGTAATGGAACCGAGGTCATGTCAAGTTCGATCCTTGGCGCTATATCAAATGATGTGAATGAGGTGTAATTTAGGAGACCGCAAATAATGCATATGTACAGTTAAATGGTTGATTGTGTCAATTTGAACTGCCGAGGTCGAGGGGAGGACAGCCTTGCTACAGGCTGGTGTGCTTTTTAAGCACATCATTCACTCAACCCATGAAGTGAATGCAAGAAGCAGCAAATCACATAAACATGTGAGATATATACTGACCTCCCATAGGCAGTAGCACGAAGTAACAATATTGTTGTGTGATTTAAAATAGCATTCCTATCATTTGACAGTATTTATATTGCAGAATGACTATTGAGGGAGCTGAGATGTAACAACTTCAAAATGGTTACCATGCACATGAACAATGTATAGAGATTTTTGTGTAACATCTTCAATAATTCCAGGATCAATGTGATTAGGAAAACGTGGTTCCCATGTTTGGTTAATGGTTCCATTAACTATATATGTTACATTTTAACAGGTGGTAACTACTGACATTTCGTTTGTGGTTGCCCAAGAGTTAACCTCATCTATACTTGTGTTAGATATGTACTCTTCTATGCTACTGCCCATCTCAACACACTGTGCATCTTCCAGATAGGGTGCAATGTGTCTCATATGACTAACAATAGCTGTGCAGATTTCAAAATGTTAGTCTTGTGACCCAGTTATTATGTACGAGAAACAACAAAACAGACAGTTCCCATCACCTACAATTCTAACTACAGTGGTTAGGTCAAGGCGATGTAAGTGAACACCCTCACCCCCTTTTTCAGTATGGATTTCACTGTGGAAAGTAAGACCTAATTCGGCACATTTTTCATGTTGCCATGTCAGATCAGTTTGGTGATAGCAGAACACATCCCAAGTGGTTGTAGTGGCACTACGTTCTACCATATGTGTTGTATTTTACAAGAGCCATCATCACTTCTTAGTTGGTGGGTTTTTCAACTCACTCATACGTTTGGATGGCTGCAGTGTGGGTACAATACTGCTTGGGAGAACTGGTATTGTTTTGTATCTTAGCTACTGCTTCACTAGCAGCTCGTGCATGTGAGTACCTTTTTAGCTAGACAAGGATTAACTTTATTGAAAGCATCATTCAACTGTCCAAGTAATGAGTTATTGTTATGAAGGTCTTTATTTAGCTCACACTTGTATGTACCCTGTGCTCAAACAGAGAGTGTCTAAAGGGAGAGGAATAGAAATACGAAGTTAAATATGTTGTTTCTAATAGATTATAAGTTGTACTTTAGGGAATGATTTAAGATTGTTATTAATGCCACGTGCAGTACGCGTGATTTGCGTGGTGCGTTCTTCAACCTCAATATAGGAGAAAGGAGAAGGCATCTAAGTCATTCTACGATGATTAACCTATGCAAAATTATGTTATTGATTTAATTTATGTCTTATTTACGTACCTCCAAGGATTGATTTTCTTGTGGGCATTTCTGGACAATGAATAAGTATATTATTGATTAAATGTGAATACAAATCTTACTAAGTTACCTCCAGCGATTTGTTTTCTTGTGGTCGTTTGCGTAGCGTTTCTTGTCACGCTGCTTCTTTCTTTCATGCGCTTCTCTTATTGGTTCAGGCATTCTCTTTTCTAGCCGACGGGCCTTTTCGTAAGACTTTTTACTTTCAGGATCGTTTGCGTATAGCGTTTCTTGTCATGCTGTTTCTTCCTTTCATGGCTTCCATAGAAATATCACGCTCCGTATCTTCTATAGAGTTTTCATTTAACTCAGCAATCTTTTCAGCACAGTTCTTATCTCTCCGTGCTCTAGCGCGTGAAGTAATTTTGTGCGGTACAATTCACGGTGCACGATACCTGTGTCGTCACGAGAAGGTGTTGGCACAGACCCCCGTTTTATGGTCACGATGACGCTACATGTATTAAAATCATGCTAACATTTACGTAAACATTGAAATTTGTGTTGAACACAACTCTAGTTCACATTGCCAAACAAACTGGGCAGAAAGTTCGTAACTTGTCTTGTCCAGTGCCTTTCCGTAACCGGTAACATTAGGCTTAACTGGTGACAAAGAATATAGCTCTTAAACCGATGGAATATTTACTTATAATTGACGGAATGCGTCGGAACCGTTTTTCTGGGTTCGAGTGTGGGAACGAGTATGAACTATCTACACTGTCTTAGCTTTCTAAGCGTCGGCAGTTTCACTACGTTGTAGGTAATCACCAGCTCTATCCAAAGGCGCTTGGTGAAAATAAAATAGAAGCCATGGTCGGTCCGCAATTATGGAATCGGGTGTTTTGCTAATCGCATTCATGACACCAAATCCTACATAGGACCCTACTAACGTAGGTCCCGATAATGAAATAATAGTACACATGCGCTGTGAGATTGAGGACGACTCCCCGAATAAGTACATATTTGTAATAAAAGCGTGTATTCACGCGTCAGGTTGTCAGTTCAAGAGAGGAGGGGTGGTGTATTGCATGGATCGCCTCCTCCGATGGAGAGTAAAAGTGAAAAGAATAAATAGCAGTGAAGCCACCGTGGTCTGACTGTATGATGTGACCCATTTGTCAGCTAGCAGTGATGCCAAACGTTTGTAGGTAGTCGTGGCCATGCTGCCCATGCCTTCAGTGGAGGAGAGGACAATTGGGGTGAATGATGCCGCTCAACGTCACTGATGCGAAGCTCAAATTCTCTCTTTTTCATGCCATCACGACCAGGAGCAGCTGTATAGTGAAGGGATGTGGTTGGACAGAACATAGGGATCAAAGATTGTAGTCAACTTTCGAATTGACAAAGGTCACACAAAATAGCAAGTCATACATGTACATGCATGCAGTATAAACGGACCAACATATAGACTATGCAAGTGTATGGCAAATTAATTTATTATTTAGGGGAGAATGCATATTGGAATTACCCGTACTGTAGTACTGAGCGAAGACAAATATTCAACGCCGGTTCGAGAACATGTACCTGCAACAACACGATTCACCAGAATGATTAGTATCTGCATGGCATCTTGCAACGCTCATAAACAACGACTCCAACTTAAATTAACCCGATCGCAGATGCAGTATTATCGCCAGCGTACTAGACTGCATAGCACATAAAGTGGCTGCATGTCCTGAATTTATCTTTCAAACCGCCAGCCAAATGCAATGATGGAGGGAACGATTTGAGCATAGTTTAGTGACGCAGATTCGGGACGTGCATGGATTTCAAAACATATGGTTCATAGATCGTGAGGTTCCAACGGGAGCGGCGTGGGTCCGCTATGCATGAGGGTGCATGAGGGATATCTTCCAGCTAGGAGCGTCTAGTGTGCCATACATCTCCGTTAGAAACAATGCTGGTATAGAGTGAGTTGACGTGATACCTACATGTACATGTACTTGATTTAAAAGGCACTTACACTGTATATACATTTCATTTATAAAGGAAACTGAAGCAGAAGCTGCTTTTACAATGTTGAGGTCAACAGTGTGGCAGAGTTCTACAGTCGCCGGATTGTGTTTAGTGAGTACAGTAGTGATATTGCAAAGGCTGGTTAACAGCAGGTCCCGTTGACCAGAGGCAAGCACCAAGCACACATCCATCGGAAGTTGATTGGAGAACCGTGCTGGGCTCTTACCTCAATTGGCAACAGGTTTGCTGTAAACCAACCCCCTTCCCCCCCCCCCCATGTAAGGGTGTTTCTAGTAGTGGTAAAGTGGGTGCGTACTACATGAGCACCCACCCACCAATGCTGTAGACACTATGGCAGTACGAACCATGTATGGATCCATATGTTTTGTAGTAGTGGTAATGTGGGATGATCGTGTGGTGGAATGTCACCTAGTGGTGATGTGTTTGGGAATAACATTAATGTACAGAACCAATTAAGGTCCAAATCGAATGTTCTAGCCTTTCAATGAACCAACATACACTGTACGTCATACTTCGTTTAGGATGTTGAGATTACTAGATTGTAATACTACTCATAATGAAATTGGTGAAATTCCTATGCATCGAAGAGGACTGTTACGAAAATTTAGGTCCGCAACATAATTGACCATTCAGTATTAATTAAACTTTATTGCGTGAAGATAAAAACCTTTAGTGTAAATCATTGCAATAGAATGGGATGGGGGCATTATTTTCGAAAAAACTGGTCCGGGGGGACCAAAATTTTCAACGAAAAAATTGGTCCCCAGGACCGAAATTACCGGGACCAAAATTCCAGTGACAGGACATCTTTGCATTTTAATCCGATTTTCCAATTGCATCAATGAATTGAAAGAAGGGAGGGTTTGCATTGATTATTATTCTTAGAAATTGTCGTGGTCATTATTTAAGGCTGTAAGTCGTGCCTTACAGTACGTCATGAATGTACGAACGTCCAGCGAGAACACGCGGGAACATATAATTCCCGCGTGGTTCCCGCTGTCCATGCATTGCTATATAAAATTGTATCAAAGTGAAAGAAATGACCATTTTAGGTATTGTTTGATAAAGGAGTGCAGATATTTCCCAAAAACGTGTGTCTAATAGGCAGCGGCGGATCCAGGATTTCTGGAAGGGGGGGTCTAATAACTATATTCACAAGCGGGGGTGGGTACGGGAGGGGGCGTGCCCCCTCCCGTAACAGCTAGGGGGTCTGGGGGAGCGCTGTAAGCTCCCCCAGTGGGGGCTGGGGCTTCGCCCCAGCCGCTTTTTCACTTTTGCGTTCATTTAGCATGAAAATAAGCATACTTTTAAAATGTATTCAATATTGATAGCTAATATACGCGCGTAGAAGTTAAGCCTGCGCGAGTCAACGTGGTCTTATAAGGATAGCGAATAGAAAACTCTACGCAAAGCCATTGTGACTGTATTCTGGTCTAAACGACACACACGTTTTACCGTTAATAGTATTATATACCTACTTGATTTAGCTCTACCAGGTAAACTATCTTCTTTTGATCGCTTAAGGCCGGCATACACGGGGCGACTTCCTGCCGATTTGTCGCATGCAACTCAAATGAATATGGACAAATGTTCCGCAAACCATCAGTAAACTAAACAATTACGGAACTTTTACCCATATTCATTCGAGTTGCATGCGACAAGTCGGCAGGAAGTCGCCCCGTGTATGCCGACCTTTACTTCTTGATCGCACCATTCCATCGCGCAGCAGTAATACTAATTAAACACGCTTGGAGGCCCTTGGCTTTAGACCCCCCCCCCACACACACACACACTCACACACACTTTGGGTCGAATGCTAATCAGTTCACTCGCGTTCACTATTAAAACGCTTCGTTTTTCAACTCGTCAATCATGTAATTAAGTATTCATAAGTTAATTTATTCATAGCTGGTCGGGCCGAGGGGGGGGTCTTTAGACCCCTTAGACCCCCCCCTGGATCCGCCACTGAATAGTTCAGATAAATAGCCTCAAATGTTATTACTACCTGGCGATCGCATTTACCGTTTCTACGCGGAATCTGAATTTAATAGATGCAGAAGACATAGGAGGATGCACATTGCTTTTCCCATATATATGAAGCGTTTTCACTAACTTGATTAGATGGCATACTAAATTGAAAAGCGAGGTATGGTTCCCGCTGCCTCCGCAACTAAAACTAGAATCATGATAACAATTCAAACTAACTATAGGATTGTGATTATGCCAACTTCACAGTATCAACAGGTATATAATTATTATTACTATTGAATACAAACATACACAGAACATAACCAATAAATAAATAAGCATCAACATACAATAATATGAATAGAAAAATAATAATACGAATGGCTTGAGAAGTTGTGTGAATGATCATTGGCTTGATGGTGATTTTGCTGTTATGAAAATTGATTTACGTAACACATTTAATCTAGTGTCTAGGCAGGCAGTGCTGAATGCTGTTAATCTCCATTTCCCATACATTGAGGACAATCCTAGGGAAGCGACGTCTTAAATCAATTTGGGGTAGCATGTAAAGCAGGTGCAGAGAAGATCGTACACAGCTTGAGGAGGTGCATTGAAGACAATTGGTTGAATGGCGACTTCGTAGTTTTCAAGGTGGAACATGTTGAATGCCTTTAACATGGTAGGCAGTCTTGGATGAGTATGCTACATTCTTCCCTGAGCTTCTACCATGGGTCGCGTGGTGCTATGGATCTCATAGTTCATTGTGGCACTATGCTGTGTGCCCTGGTCCTCCATAAGTTTGTTACCAGCATAGAGGTAGATGACGACTGTCTCCACCTCATACTGGAAGCTTGGTATCGAGTCCTTGCAGGGGAGAGGTCTGCAGTAATATGTGCACTGCACCTTATTGAAGAGCTTGGTCCATACTTGGGGCTTCACATAAACTTTTCCAAGTGTGAACTTTTCAGCAGGAATGGAAACTCACATTTTCCTCCAGTGGTGGCGTCATCTCTCCTTCCAAACCTGGACATTCTAGGGGTCCTCATTGGGGATTTTGTGCACTGTTCTCACTTCATTGCAGAGAAATGTGCAACCCCCAAAACCCTGCTTAAAGCTCTTGTGGACATCTCTGCAGTTAACCTTCATGTGGCCTTTTTCAATTCTCCGCATGTGTGGCAGTTACTGTAAGTTAGTACATCTAGCCAGAGCCACTCCTCCAAGCCATTGTGCTGACTATCTGAAGCTCTTCGATGAAGAGGTAGGACTACAAAATCCTGATGAACCAAAGGAGGCTATGAAAGCAGCAGAAGAGTGCAGAGCAAGCGAGTGAAAGCCAAGCCCACCCAGATCTGGACTGTTGTGCTTGCTGCCAACTAGGGTCAGGGACATCTACTGAAATGCAAGAGGTGAAGCACAACCTAGACAACATCCACATGCTCCAGGCAGTGACACGCTTCAATGCACAAGTTCACCCTCAAGAGTCAACCACAGCTGAGGCAGTTCTAGCCTGCCCTCCTCTGCAGAGAGCTCTGTCTAAGAAGCATGCTTTACAATCTCTGCTATCTTTCTCCTCCCTAGTAAATAAGGCTCAAATCCTTTTGGTTTCTACCCTTCATGCAGGTTCTTGGATTTCTGCAATCCCTTCTACTGGTCTGGATTTGCATCTGGACTCTGCTGAATGTCAGGTAGCTCTTAGATGGTGGTTAGGTCTTGACACATCAGGCGGCTCCCTGTGCCCTCTTTGTCTTGACATTGCCCTTGACCCTCTAGGTCACCATGCAGCCACTTGTAGACATGGTGGTGATGTGGTTTCACGGCACAACCGCTTGCAAGATATCTTTGCCAACTTCTGTCATCGAGCCCACCTTTCTGTGCAGGTCCAAGTAGGATATGGCTTAGCTAGGGACCATATCAACTGCTGTCCTGCAGATATCTTGGTTCAGGGATGGGACTGGGGAAAGCCAGCAGCCTTTGACGTTACAGTCACTTCACCCCTTACTCCCGTATCCCTGAACAATGCCAGTGCATCGGTGGGGGCAGCAGCATATGCTGCTGAATGCAGAAAGCATGCAGCCAATGACACCAGGTGCCAGGAGTTGGGATGGCTATGTATCCCCTTAGCTGTGGAAACGTATGGCAATTGGGGGAAGGAGGCTCAGAGTGTTTTTTCCCGGCTCGCTTCTCTGTTTTCCATCAGCCAGGCCATCCCCAAACCCTAAATGTTGTCTGAAATTTATAGCCGTCTCAACATGTCCTGGTGAGGTCTGTGGCAAGGGCCATCATGGGAAGGGAAGCTGTCCAAGGGTAGGTTAGTGGAACTGGTAGGTTGATTAGTTGTGTTTGTAAGTAGAACTGTAGATTGATTAAAATAAATAGTATAGCAATAATGTGTCTGCATTGTACATGTATTCATGTATGCCATTAATAATAATAATAATGATAATAAGTCAAAGCATCTGAGTTTTTATTGGCCCTTTTCAGCTTGGTGTGGCTTGGCTGAAAAGCTGGTACATGGTTTGTGTCGCTGTATTTTGGAACATGGGGAGGATGATGATTTTGTTGCCTGCAAGGTTGACCTTAGGAATGCCTTTAATGAGGTATCATGACAAGCCCTTCTAGAGGAGTGTGCAACTCACTTCCCGGAACTTTTCAGGTGGTTTTTTTTGGCGTTATGGACATCGTCCCACCTTGTGGCACTCCATTGGTACTCTTGGGTCTCAACAGGGAATTCAGCAAAGGGAGCCCTTTGGGTCCACTTCTGTTCTCTCGGTTCTACATAAACTTGTTCGCTCTATTGCTTCTGACAGTGAGTGTTCCAAGCTTTTGTTCAACTTGTGGTACCTTGATGATGGTACTCTTGCATGTCCTAAAGCCACAGTTAATCGTGCTATACTTGTCATTCAGCAGGTTGGTTCCCCCCCCCCCCCCCCCCCCGTGGGGCTGAGGATCAATACTAGCTTTTTTCTCAAGGAAACTTGGAGGGTTTTCCGGCTAACATGAAGATGGCTGCTCATGAGCCTAACTTTGCGATCCTGGGTGTTCCTATTGGGGATGTCATTTTTTGCGCCAAATTCCTTGCTCAAAAGTGGGCTATGGCAGTCAAGTTTCTGTCCCAGCTGTTGCGGGTGGGATTCTTAGATCCTCAAATTGCACTTCTCCTAATATGTCAGTGTGCCTCATTTTGTAAGCTGGTTCATTTAGCTCGCTCCATGCCACCTTCTCTTGTGTCTGAAGGCCTAGTATTGTTTGATGAGAAGGTTCATCGTTACTTCTCTAATTCTCTAATTGTGTTGCAATTGATGCTGCAAGTCCAGCTGAGCCTTAGTACAGGTGGTCTAGGCCTCATTGGTTGGCGTTCCATTGTTCAGCTGCTTATTTGGCATCAATTATCAAAGCTGGTTGTGCAGATCCTCTCGATGAGTTCACTCTACAAGCTGTTACCGTACACAATAGCTTGGTTCCTCCTGCAAGGTTAGTCACAGTCGAGTCTTTGTTAGATTCTGGTCTCAGTCAAAAAAACTTATCTACCAGAATTGATGACCATCAATTTGACCATGCAGCTATGTCTCATCTCATCTCCGGCCCACTGTGCCCATCTGTTATTGGTCTCCTCACACCATGCTTCCTCTTGGCTTGCTGTGATTCCTTCTAGGGGACTTAATCTTAGCTTGGAGCCAGAAAAGTTCCAGGTAGCCTTAAAATGGTGGCTTGGGATGGACACATCATCGCAGTTATGTTGCCCTTACTGCCCTGACCACCAGCTGGATTGTCTTGGGCATCATGCTGTGACATGCAAAGGGGGGTGATGATTGTTGTTATGCGCCACAATGCCTTGAGGGATGTTTTTCCCAATTTTGTTATAGGGCTCGGCTTGGTGGTCAACTTGAGATAGGGCACGGGTCTGGAGCTGATAGTCCACATAGCCAGCCAGCAGACATCCTGGTGTCCAACTGGATGATTAGCAAGCCAGCTGCTTTTGACTTAATGGTAGTCTCTCCGCTTAACTCCAACGCATTGAAAGAAGCGTGAGCTACAGGTGGGTCAGCAGCTCGGAAAGCCAAAGCTCGCAAGCACAATGCCAATTATCATAAGTGCAGAGAGCTAGGTTAGGTCTGCATCCCCTTGGCAGTAGAGACCTATTGGTGATGGGGTGAAGAAGCACAGAGCTCAGTTTCCCGCCTTGCAGCCCGCCTGGCCTTGCAGTTGCAGTGCACCGAATCAAAGGCCATCACAAGCATTTATCAGAGACTTAATATGATCTCAGTTCACTGCAATGCTAGAGCCTTGCTCTCCCGCTCAAGGTTTCAGCATTCGGAGGACAAGGGCTGAAGCATTGTGCATTGGTGTGGGGGTGGGGTTTTAGGGTGCAATTTAGATTTTGTGACAAGCTTGTTTTTAGACATTGTCCATGTTTGTGCATTACTTTACAATTGTACGTGTTCATGTAATATATTACAAAATTGGAAAATAATAATAATAATAATAATACACATCTGAGCCACTTAATATGCAAGTTCTGGCAGATCTGCCCCATCATTGATAGCTGCTCCACTTCTCCATTTGGTTTGAGAACCCCATAGGCATAAATTTGTGGCCCTCAAAATGGCAAAGATAGCCTGGCTCGTATCCATCCTGCTCTTTCTGGATCTGATTTTTTTCCATTTGATAGCAATTTTTCAGCAAGGAGTTTGATGAAGCAATCTGCTTCCTGACATAGAACTCCATCAACAGAGAACTAGGGGTGTGAAGGAGGCATGGCTTACTTCTGCAGCATCACAATTTTTCTCTTCTTCTCTTCTTCGGCAGATGATAGAATAGCAGCAACATCCCTGTGTGAATATGACAGAGTGTCAGTGTCAACGACATGTATATGGAACAACTCTAACATTTGAGGCTGCCATACCCCTCTGATAATAAGATCAGCTATCATCGAAGGTACACCACATGCATTGTTGGCTTCTTGTACTACAGGTTTCTGTATTACCTCCTTGTACACAATTGATGCTAGGTCACCCATTGCGTCCCTGATTTCATTGTGATGCTGGATTACAAGTCCACCTTTTCTGCAATCGAGGGCATGAGTAAAGCTGAAAACTTCTCCACACCCATCACAGTTAGCCGGTGCCTTGATGAGGGGTCTATGGTAACGATTGTGAGGGAATCACGAAATTCAGCTGTTGATAAGTCGAAATGATGTAGAGAGATGGGCAAGACTGTTAACCATGAAGAAGATTCACACCCAACTGATCTGGAAACGGCTCGTCTGGGTTAGTGTCTAACTTAGCTAGGACCGTGGCTAGTTTGTCCTCATCAGACTGTTGAAGGGTTTTACGCATGTTTGCTGCTACTTCTGACATAAGGGTAGAGTGGTCAGTTGTGGAAAACTGTTTGGAGCCTTTGATGGCATTTACAATGTTAGATGTGCTGGCTCTTCATGTTGTAAAATTGAACTTGGTTGCATCAACTGGGATGCGGACTCCCATGCCCCCCATTTGCGTGGGAAATGAAAACAGATGTTGCTCTTGAATTGAAATGGTGCCTTCAAAAACTGCTGGCCAGAACTTTCCACTCATCATTGCTTCCTGAATATAAGTTAGATACTGGAACCGAGGGATCTACGTGATTTAGAATACCCGAGGGCCCTGGGCTGTAGCGTCCCGAGCGTAGCGAGGGCGCTACTAAGGGCCCGAGGGTATTCTAAATCACGTAGATCACGAAGGTGACAGTATCTAACTAATTTAGACTGTAGCAACGCGCATGTTTACATTTATAATTATATAGCAACCAATTGCTTTACGCGTTACAATTATCTATATAAAGTGCGCAAGCGCAATTTCTCGTGTTAGCTTAGCAACGTTAAAACAGAGATATAGATTTCGAAATGGATTTTTTGAGCGGTGAACTGTTACACTGGATTCTAGATGACAACAAAGAACATGATAACCCAAACTTGCTAAGAGCTACTACAGCCACTCGACTGTATCAAGCGGGAATTGACGAACAAGGCCATAGAAGTGTTGATGGTATTCACTATTACAAGAGAACATCGGAGTCTCAGCGCGAAAATGTATCAAATATTTTAAATAGTAATACACCAAAAAAAATGTGCACTTCTACACTTCAATACTCCAATTTGTCGGCCATCAATACCAGTACCACAAGCAGTGTTATGCAGAATTCTGTTCCGGGTCCTGGAACCTACAATTTTAACTCTTGTTCCTCTGTAGTCTTAAATATTCAATACCATGGACCTTTGTACACAGCATAAAGCTTATTACATGTATTCGTTGAAAAACTCTAGTGTGCGCATATATTTATACATACACCTATTTATCGCATTACAATTCTAAAATTTAACACCGTCATAAACGTATACGGCGTCTTCTAAGTGCCAGAGGGCGGCGAGTATTCTAAGTGCCAGAAGGCGGGTATTCTACGGTAGAATACCCGCCTTTTGGCTCTTAGAATACCCGCCGCCCTCTGGCAAGGTTTCTACCGCATTTAGATACCCGCAATTGACCAATCATATTACGCGAATCACTTCCGCTATAGTCTAAATGATACTCATCAAAGTTAGGGAGTATACGTTGCAGGTATAACCACTCAAATTCTACAGATTTAGCTAAAGCAGCAAAGCTGCTTGAGGTTGAGATTTGGCCACATTGGACTGTTTTAAAAGAATACTATTTGCCCATTCCATTATCTTCTTCTGCATGTAATAATGATGTCATCCGCGCAAGGCAGCACTATCGGAGCCACCTGCACCTTGAACTTCTCGTGACTGCTAGATATATAAGCTATATTTTTGTATGTAGAGGCTCTCAGTATTGCGTTCTGTGACTGCTGAACTTATTACATGTACAAAAGCCTTGGTGATATCATGATCTCCAATGAAACCACCAAGAAAACAGTATCCTTTGACAACTTTGATGTTTGAATACTGATCTGGCTTCTGCTCATGATTTGCGTCAACTATGAGAATACATTTTTCTGCCTCAGGATGATATCCTTACTCTGGACCTCGTTCACATAACTAATCAAACCATTCAGGTAAGTGGGTAAGTTTTGCTGTACATGCATGAGGAGTCATCAGCATACCAGTTTTGGACCAGATGGAAGGTTTAGAGAGTGACTTGATAGGTGGCATTACTGCTGCAGCATACATTAACATTGACAGAGGATCACCTTGACCAACACGTTCATTCTGAGTAGAAATTTGGTCTTCTTTTTGTCTTGTAACACAAGGAAGGCATAACCCCGATATTATTAAATAAGAATCAGGAACATCAAGGCCACTGAATGTGAGAGTTCCAAATTACAGTAGCCTTGTTTAAGGAATTTTTGAGCAATTCCTGCTGGTTAGTGTGACCACTTCTTCATGGCCTCTGCCTCTTTTCCTTCACATATCTCTAGATGCAGCATAATACCAACTAAACCATTAGCTACACATTTTACTTCAGTCCCAACACCTTTGGGCTTCTGGATAAATGCTGCCTCACTAGTTTGCTCCTTTATTTAGCAACAGATATCCATCTGGAAAAATAATAATTTATGCTTTGCGCTCAAAGCAGATATCAGTACTTTATACATGTAGCTACTGACTTTGTTACACTGTATATGCACCTCAGGCAGTGGCGGATACAGGAATAAGGCAATGGGGGGGGCGGTTATATTGGAGGGGCGGCATATTTCAGAGGCGTAGGAACCTATTTAGTAAAATTATTAACTGGGGGGGGGGGTGTGTGTGCAGTCCCTTACGACGGGGGGGGGGGGGGGGGGGGGGGGGTTGCAGTCCGCTTACGACGAGGGGGTGCAGTCCCTTAAGACGGGGGGGGGGGGGGGGGGGCAGTCCGCTTACGACGGGGGGGGGGAGGCAGTCCGCTTACGACGGGGGGGGGGGGGGGTGCAGTCGCTTACGACGGGGGGGGGGGGTACAGTATTACAGAGCGCGCGTTATGAAGTAGACGTAATATGGTGACGTGCGGTTACGGAAGTTAAACTAAACTAAAGGGGTAACATTGGGAGCAACATTGGGGAGGCCGAAGTATACGTCGGCCCCCCCACCTATAAGATTGGGGGGGCCAAGGCCCCCTCTGCCCCCCCGGTTCCTACGCCTCTGTATTTTGGAGCGCGCTCTTCTCCCCCCCACCCTCCACGTGTGATGAACAATCAATTGCCAATTAATTTGTCAGGACTTTTATTATCAATTATCATTCAGATATGATAATTCGTAATAATGATTAACAAATAACCATAACTATTTTAACCGTAGTGTGAAGGGGGGCGGCAATAGGGGCGGCATTTTATATCGATGGGGGGGGGGGGGGGCGGCCGCCCCCCCCCCACCCCCCAACGCTATAGTAGATCCGCCACTGACCTCAGGTAGCGCATGGGTAAGCAACTATTAATTAGCGTATATGCCATGGTACCACCTTCATAACGACATTATAATTTAATATAATTGTCAGTTGTACACTGCAATGATCGGCCGACATGTGATGAATTTGCTTTGAACATGCAAGAGGCAAAATGATTAATTTTATGCATTTTTTTTGTTCCTTCTTTTTAAGGATACCCCAAGATCGTGTAAACCTGGTGCTCCAAAAAATCTACGACGTGGGTCAAACTATCTGGAGATAGTGTGGGATCCACCTTCTACCAATGCACAATTTGTCACGCATTACAAAGTTCAATATACAGATGCGAATGACTCCGACGATCCTTGGCATTCCTTTGAAACCGACAAACGATGTTTCAATGTAGGAAAACTTGAATCCAACACGTATTACCAGCTTCGCGTACAATCTGCAAAAGGCAAAATTCGTGGAGAGTGTAGTAAGATCATTCAGATGGGCACTGGCAAACCTGGCCCTCCACAAAATATACGTTTATCATATCGTGAGCCAACATGTGTGGAGATCGTTTGGGATCAACCTTCCACCAATGCACAATTTGTCACCCATTACATACTACAATATACAAAAGCAAATGATCTCACAGATCCTTGGCATTCATTTCAAACAACACAACTGTCTATGATCACAAACAATCTTGAGCTCAACACAGTTTACGAATTTTACGTGCAGTCTGTAAATGGCAACATGGGGGTTGGAGCAGATAGTGAAATCATCACAACAGGCAAACCTGGCCCTCCAGTAAATATAGATGCACAGGTAATTTCATCAATCACTGGTGGGTCAAGGAAAACAGTTCTGAAGATATCGTGGGATCCACCTTCCACCAATGCAGAATTTGTCACCCATTACATACTTCAATATAGAAAAGCGAAAGACTCCGACGATCAGTGGCAATCACTTGAAACAAAGAAACTGCTTACGTGTGCAGATGATCTTGAACCCAACACAGTTTACTACTTTTACGTACAGTCTGCAAATGGCAACATCTGTGAGAATGATGCATGCAGTGAGACCTTCGAGATGACAACCACAATACCTGGTCCTCCACAACATATACGTCCCTCATCAAATCATGGGTCAGATCGAGTGTCTGGAGATACAGTGGGATCCACCTTCTACAAATGCAGAATTTGTCACCCATTACATAGTACATTATACGAAAGCAAATGACTCAGACGATCCTTGGCACTCTGCAACTGTAAGAGAAGGACTGACATTTATCACTGAAAGTCTCGAGCACAACATATTGTACGAATTGTATGTACAATCTGCCAGTGACAACACTGATGGAGAGAATAGTGAGATAATTAAGATAGGCACTGGCAAACCTGGCCCTCCACAACATCTACGTCCTTCATCAAATCGTGGGTCAACGTTTCTGGAAATACTGTGGGATAAACCTTTTATCAATGCACAATTTGTTACCCATTACATAGTATGGTACACCAAAGCGGATGATAGCGAAGATCCTTGGCATTCATTTAAAACAGAACATCTGTCTTTCAAAGCAAAGCAACTTGAAAGTAACACCATTTACGAATTTTACGTACAATCTACAAATGGCAAAAATGCTGGAGAGAATAGTGCGACCATCCAGATGGGCACTGTGAAACCTGGTCCTCCAAAAAATATACGTTCATCACATCGTGGGTCAACACTTCTGGAAATAGTGTGGGATAAACCTTCTACCAATGCAAAATTTGTCACGCACTACATAGTACAATACACTAAAGTGAATGATGACAAGGACCCTTGGCATACATTAACAACAACTAAACTGTCTATCAAAGTAGATCAACTTGAAAATGACACACTTTACAGCATTCGCGTGAAATCTGCAAATGGTAAAGCTAGTGGAAAGTATTGTAAGATCGTCAATATGGGCACTGGCACACCTGGTCCGCCACAAAATGTACGTCCATCATCAAATCGTGGGGCAACGTTTCTGAAGGTACGGTGGAATCCACCTTCAACCAATGCTGAATTTGTCACACACTACAGAGTAGAATATACAAAAGAACATGACCCCAAGGATCTGTGGCATCTATTCAAGGAAACAAAAGTTCCAAAGAAGCTGTCTGCTGTGGCACGTAACCTTAAACCTGACACAGATTACATATTCCGCATATTATCTGCAAATGGCAACATTGATGGAGAGTATAGTAAAACCGTCAAGATGGACACGCGATTGAGCAAGATTGTTAAAGTGGCTGTGACTCCTGGAGCTGTAATAGGAGGAGCTCTCGCTTTTCCCATTGTAGGTGCTGCTGGTGCAGCAGCTCTTGTTTGGGAAGAGATCGATCCCCAAAACCCAGTTGCAAAAGCTGCAGCAGGCGTGCTAGCCGCTGCTGCTGGAGTGTTCGGAGGTGTTGCTGGAATTGTAGCCGCTCCTGTTGGAGGTGTTGTTGCTGCAGCTGCACTACATGACCAAAGATGTGACTCTCCACAGTCTGATGATGACTAACTATATTATGTGCATGAATGTACATGTATGCGTATAAATTTTAAATAGGTTAGTTATGTAATAGTTTAGTATAGTTTATATGTAGAATGCTGCAAAGTATAGTTCACATGTTGAATGCTGTAAAGTATAGTATTTTATGTAATGCCATCAGGAAATATTTAGATACATAAGCATGTGTTCAAAGGTCGAAAATTAGATTGTCAAGCTTCAAGAAGAAGTCCATCAAAGATGGCAAAACGCATTTTTGAACCTGGCACGCACTTTGATCCTAGCGAATTCCGCACAGCTATTTCATGGTGGCTGGGTTAAAAAACCACAAGGGCTTCCTCCTGCTGTCTACTTTGTCCTGACTTTTGCCACAAGGCGAACCTTAGTGTAAAGGTTGAAGCAGGTAGCACTCTTACCCCTGACCTTTCTAGGTCTCGCCCCACAGATGCTTTAGTGAGCAATTGGTTAGATGGAATACCAACTGCCTTTGACATTACAGTGACATCTCCTCTCACACCAGTGTCACTTCAGGAAGCAAGTGTCACACCTGGAACTGTTGCACTACTGGCGGAGCGGAGGAAGCACCAGGCTAATGACCCCAAGTGTCACATGCTTGACTGGAAATGCACCCCTCTCGCGGTAGAGAGCTATGAGAGCTGGGGTAGTGAAGCCAGGCAAGTTTTCTCCCACTTGACCTCACGCCTGTTAGGAATTCAGAAGCCAAAGATTTTGGTAGAGATGTATGGGCAGTTGAACTGAGGTGCAATGCCAGGGCCCTCCTCAGTAGAGCATGTAATTTGGTTTAGTTACTTTATATGTATAGTTTAGTAGTTGTAAGGTACATGTATTCATGCATTCTTGTATTCTCTGCTGTACATGATTTTAAATTATTTATAAAAAAATATAATTTTAATATTAAAAATAATAATAATACTACTACTAATAATAATAAATGGTGCATGGGGTCAAGAGGCTGTCAAAAATTTTGCTCAGTTGGCATCTAGGCTGGCAATCGCCTGCTCCAAGCCAAAGTCGGTCGTTATAAATGATCTTTACGGCAGGCTGAACACTTGCCTCATAAGTTCAATTTCTTCGGCCATCTTTAGTAGGATGGTGTCCACATGAATTTTGCGTTTGTGTGTTATTTATGTATTGAATATATAATTGTTTACGTTATAAAAAATATATAACTATAGGTCGACAATCAGCTGTTCAGACATAGTCGTTGTGTATTTTGTGTGTGCTCATTTACATAGTAGTAAATAGCGTGCATTACCTGCTGCGGTGCTGTGTACAATCTATGTTTAGTATTATTGCTGTATATGGTATTTGTATCATTACATAATAATAATACTTTTTTTAATGATAAATAATATATACAAATACATATTACTACAAATGACCATAAATAAAATAATAGTAATACTTTTGTGTATTCCCTGTAATGTTGTAACTTTGTTACTCTAATAATAATAAAACATTTAGATTATTAAACTGTGATTAGGACTATTTATTGCTGTGTATGCTTTTGTATATTGTATCTTGTATTCATATTATGATAATAATAATAATAATTAGGTCTTTGTCATGCATTTATACTTACGCGCATTTATTCCCATTCATGTATTCTGCTGCAATAATAATAATAATAATATCCAAATCAGTCCACCACCTATCTCAAGCTGTGGAGGTCTTTGTTGAGTCTGTTCTTCTTTCCCCTCCTATTCAGAAAACACTGTCTTCCAAATTTGATGACCATCTATTCAACAATCTGATAACTATTTCTTCATTTGCAGACAAAGCCCGTCTATCAATGTCCATTTCTTCACCCCATGTTTCAGCCTGGCTGTCTGTAACTCCCTCTGAGGGCCTTGGACTCCATCTGAGATCCACCTGTTTTCCAGATTGCTGTAAAGGGGTGGCTTGGTCTCAATACTTCAGAGGGCTCTCAGTGTACCCTGTGCCCCGGTGTACTTGATCACCTTGGCCACCATGCAGTCACCTGCAAATATGGTGGAGATGTGGTCTCCCGACACAACAAGATCAGAGATATCCTGGTGGAGACCTGTCGGCTTGCACACATAGGTGTTCAGGTGGAAGTGGGCAACAATCTCACCCATGACCACAATAAGACTCGCCCAGCTGATATCTTACTATCCAATTGGTTCTTAGGCAAACCAGCAGCACTAGATGTCTCCATCACTTCTCTGCTAACACCCTTTAACCCTTTTGGAAGCGAGAGTCTTGGCCAAGTCTGCTGCTCAGGTCACAGAGGCAAGGAACATCAAGCTAATGATCCCAAATGTTCGGAACTTGGATGGGTATGTGTCCCCATGGTGGCAGAATCGTATGGAGCTTGGGGCGATGAGGCCTCTTCTATCTCTCATCAATCGCCTCCAGACTCGCCACCTCTACATGCAAGTCCAAGTCAGTTGTGCTGAATGACATTTATGGCCGGCTTAATGTCCATCTAGTTCGTGCCAATGCTACAGCCATCCTTTCTAGAATTATCCCACTGTTGTAGAGCAAGATCCGTTTGTATGTGTAATTTGTTTGTTTAATGTTTATGTACTGTGTTATTATTTTTGTATATCTTGTCTTTATTTCAATAATAATTCATAAATAATAATAATCAATAATAATCAATGCTAGAGCCATACTTAGGAGGTCTCACTTTGCTTCTTGCGAGCAAGTTGTTCCGGACGATGTTTTTGTCTAGTAACTTTAAGATGTTTGATTTATTGCGATAAATATGTTTGGTACATGTTTTTGTTAGCCATATGTGTATGTATTCCTGTTATAATGTCAACAAACATCCATACACAAATGGAAATAATGCTCATGCAGAATAATTATTATCATTGTCACTAAAACTGTTATATCCTATGTTTTATACCTACACTAGAGCTCGTCCCAAGATGGCCCTGGCAATAGACCTGATTATATATATTATTATTTTTTTATTCATACATATATACATAAGAATACACGAATGGAAATTATTATTGATATGCTACTACCTACAGTACTTTACCTAACACGAACAGTTTACAGAGAGCGGATAGGATGGCTCGGGAATTCGCTCTCACAAGGGCCAAACTGAGTCTTCCAAAGATTTCATTGCTCACAAGTGATTTGGGACGTCCCTGCCTGGTGTAAAAATGGGTGGCAAGTCTTGACAAAGCTTGAATAGCCTCAGTACCCCAACATCCGTACGTCTCCACCACAAGAGGGATACATGCCCAGTTATTATTATTATTTGAATAGTATACTTATTATTTTTATTGATGATACAAGATACAATTATAGGACATACAAAACACACGAAAACATGACCAAAACTAAATAACACTTCAGAAATAATCTTGAGGGCAATATCTGGACATTATAGCCCTCATATTAGCCCTTACAAGGTTTCAGATTGAGCCGGCCATACAGCTCTGATAGAACGGCAGACTTGGGCCTTGATGATGTTATGGCTAGTGCAATAATGTAATACATTACATAGAAAAATTCAAACAATATCTTGGAGGCCAAGGGAGAGAGTACATCTTGCCAACAAGGCTCTAGCCACAGCCCGAACCAGGGTGAAGTTCAGCCTGCTGTATAGCTGTGTCAGCACCTTACTTTTGTAATATACAAGAGAATACACGAATGGAAATTATTATTTAATAAAAATATTCGAATAATAATGTTCATATATTTATTATTATTGAACACAGTTACATGGACAAACACAATTACATTATTTTTAATATTGTACTACATAATGATTGATAACATACACATATATACACATTACTACACACGAACTTGCACAAAACTACCCTAGCCTTCAAGCAAGTCCATTGTTGTAGCCAACCTAGCATTGAACGCACGGGCATTGGCTTGAACTAGTATGAGACCTAGTCTCCCATAGATGTTATTCAACATTGTAGTCTTTGAGGAATGGCTTTGAGCTGCAAGTTGTGATGCGAGTTCTCCACAGCCTGCAGTTCTTCACCAAGCACCAAACGTCTCCACCACTAATGGTACACACTTCCATCCCAATTCGGAGCAGATTGTATCATTGCATGAGTGGTTTCTCTTATCTGTTTGCCTTGCTGCTGCACCTGCCACCACACCCGCTTCGGACAAAATGTTTGATTTAAGCGGAGAGGTGATGGACACATCAATGGCTGCAGGCTTATCACCATTGGACCAGCTTGGGATGAGTATGTCTGCAGGTCTAGTAAGTCTCCTTTCATGACCCAAACCTGCCCCTGCTTCCAGTTTTGGTTTCAGAAGAGCTCGCTTGCAAAAAAGCATTGCGCAGAGCATTGAGACGCGCCACTACATCTCCCCCAAATTTGCAAGTAACAGCATAACAGCATGGTGTGCATCCAGAGCTTTGTCTGGACAATAAGCGCATACCCCTAATTCAGGTGTTAGAGGTAGACCAAGCCACCATTTGATGCCCCACTGCATTTCGCTTGTAGCCATGTCGCAGCCTTGCCTAGGGGAGGGGACCACCTGAAGCCATGAGGAGGCATGCGCCGATGAAATTGAGAGTAAGCGAGCCCGATCGGCCAGACTGCCAGAGTTATACAGTGCATGGAATTGGCAATTCTCATGACAAATCATGCTGAAAATGAGACTTCGTTGGCAACGGAATAGATACAGTATCCTCAGCAGAAACTTGGAAATTGAACTGGTTAAGTGCATCTATAACATAATGGCTAGATGCCAAGTCTGGGGAAGATGAACTAACTGAGCCTAGGTATGCTGCCGTGGAGTGAACAGCTACTGATCTTAAACCAAGCCCTCCTCTACTAAGGCTTAAACAGGCTTGCTTCCAACCAGAACTTTGTGGTGACAGATTGAGGGCCAAGCACTCTGTGAAACAGTGGTGAATGCTATCATCAAATTCAGACAATGATGACTTTATTAAGGTTGGAGGTGTAACGCTCGTGAGATGTGTGTCATTTTGAAAAATGCTGCACACTTTCGTAACAATGCTAGTGCTAGCTGGGGTTTTTCCAACCCTTGTAACTGCTGGAGAAGAAAAGAAACACTTGACTGTTTGTTGATCACAAAGTTATTACAAAATTCCTCATTGCCTATTGGTGCACCCAAAATTTCAAGTTGAGGAGTGTGATACCGTTTAGTGATCTCAGATGGGAATGCAGATAGCTCTGCCTTGCCAAACACCTCACATTTTGCAAAGTTGATGTATAGCCCAAGAGAAGGACCCAATGATGAAATGACATCCAGGGCAGCTCTGACAGATAAACTGGTTCCAGCAAGGACTCCATCATCGAGGTACCACTTATTGAATAGCAATTCTCCACACATGTCATCCTCAGCAATCTTCAATATCAGTCCATGCAACACAAGTGAATATAAGAGCGGTCCAAGTGGATCACCCTGTTGAACACCAGTAGCTGAGCGAAGCATGCCCATAGGATGCCACAGTTTTGGATGTACTCCATAACACCAGAGTGTCCATGGGAAAATTTCTGGGAAAAATTCAGCACAGTTTTCTAGCACAGCATTTCTAGACACCAAGTTAAATGCATTTCGTAAGTCAACTTTGGCAACATTAAAGTCTTCATCAAACCAATGATCATCAATACTTGAACGCAGTGAATGGATGATTTTTTTCTACTCCACTTGCGCAAACAACCCCATATTGGTAAGGGTTGAAAAATTCACTGGCTTTAGATTTCACAATTGCACAGAGGCACTTGCTTGTTAATCTACGCAATACTTCCCCGACAGCAATAGGACGAATATCATTTCCCACGGGTTTCTTCAGAGCAATCACAGTTGCGCCTGCTAGATACTCAGCTATTTCCGGAAGAGCTGTCCCAGACATGGTGTATGGATTAATAATTATTAGATGTAAATTCATGTGAGAAATGTATATGGTATACATTCATTTATCACTACTTCACATAAAAAAACCCCCGAGGATGGTATGGTGAAGTAAATATCCATCTAAATTCCCAGTGCTTCTGCTGAGTGAGTGTCAAACAGATTTTTGAACTCTTTCCATTGGGTCAGTTGTTATAACTCTTGGAATTTCCATCCACATCTGTCATACATGAACTACAAATAACCAAATTACCTTGAATAAAATCCTTAAGACACCTTTAGCACGTGGTACAGCTTTAATCGATTACACGCGGAATTGTAATATTTTTCATGCGTGGTATCAGAATACGTCCATACTTGTAATACCGCATGGCGTGGAATATTTCAGAGACAATTTTTTGTGTGATCTTGTGAGGTTTCGTTTTGCAGCTGTTGTGATCGACGCAACTCTTTTGAGCCAGAGATGATCATTAGTATTATAATCTGATTGAGTTATACATGTGTATGTAAATTAGTATGTAGCTGGTAGCGCGTAGCTGTACTCTGAGTGGACTTAGTGTTGTATTGCAGTGTCAGGTTCGAAGACCTTATCATACGCTGCATCTCTCCCCTACACGAAGACTGTAACATATATAGCTATTTAACTATTGCATAGACCCTGTTGGTAACAATCACTCGTTTACGGCCTGCCGTCTATACACGATAACCACTGGCAATGTCGTGCTATACACGGCCAGGGCTGCGTACGCAAATTTGCGTCTTCTGCGTATAATTGGTGAACTAACTTACATGTAGCAGTTTGTACTTTGATTAAAATAGAAGTCAATAAGCGATTAAAGCATTTTGTACTTTGATATGGGTTACCAAGTATGTACAATTACCATTTCTTGGAAGTCTTTAACAATTCCATGCCACATATAGTGTTCACTGATTCTTTTTTTTTCGTCCCCTGTCCTAATCATCTGTCCCTGGGGGCCTGTCCTAACCATCTGTTCCTCAGGGCCTGTCCTAACCATCTGTCCCTGGGGGCCTGTCCTAATATCTGTCCATGGGGGCCTGTCCTACCATCTGTCCCTTACTTTCAGACTAAGCTTAGGCCCTCTTAACATACAGACCCATTTGTCCTTAGCATTCAAAGGACTAAACTGTATGCGTGCATGTGCAGCCAACAATTATTTATAAAATGTTAAACAGCATGGGCCCTGGGTTGACTGACCCGTCGAGTGTCCGCCGCATTGCATTGGTTTCATCTTTATTACCGGCTCTAGTGCTGTGTCAACCTTTTATAAAAGGCCGGCTGTGAACACGTACAGTGCCTCCACGAGGAGGCACAACACACACAATCGTTTCAGCACTATGAAAACTACACACTAAATTGGCAACAAACGTAGAGTGGGAGTAACGCATTTGCGTATTGTGTTGATAAGTATTGTACACTGCATAGTGACAAGACGACAGATAGTGTAAATAGATAACATTTGTAGGCATTCCGTTGTATCATAGAGATTATAGAATAGTCACTCGGTATCAAGAGCGGACGTGATGTCATAAATGTTCCGCGAGCGAGGGAGGATTTAATTAACTTGTATCATGTCTGTGGAAGACGACGTTTCGCTGCTGGACATAAAGCGCTGTGTACTCTGCGCAAGTTGCGTATCAGACGAGGGCGGTACGGCAACGTGTAGAAATGCCTCTTGCTATTTTACACTTACAGCCGAAGCGTGTGAATCACAACTGTCTGCTTACGCCAAAGATGGCTCCATGAAATTCTGCTACGCTTGTGGATGCGAAGTGAAAAGCGACGAAAACTTTTTGTTTTGCGATTCGTGTAGCGACTCCATAAAATTTGACGTGTTCAGCAAAGAGGAGTTCCTTATCTCCGCTAGCGATGTGAAGTATTGTGTTCTGTGCGCTTCAGCAATGGAGACAAGACCTAATGCGAAGATGTACTGCTCGAGAAGAAAATGCAGATTCGCCATTATGGATGTGAGCAGTCAGATGGTAACAGATAACTTGCAAGAGTTCTCATCAAAGGGCAACGTCAGGTTTTGCTATGCCTGTGGCTCTAACACTTACGACGACGGAAAGTATAACGTGTGTACCAACGACCACTGTAGTTCGGCTAAACTACCTGGTTCGTGCGTCAATAAAGACGTTACATGTGGCAGCAAATCCCCAACACCGAATAGCAAGAAACTGACCCCTAGTGCTAAGGCAGAAGTTATCTCAGAAGCGAGCGATGTAAAAAGTATTGGTGATCCATCAAGTACTGGCAATGGGAACACCGCAGTGAAACAAGACACGAATCAAATACAAGTCACAACTACGCGCATCTCTTCTGCAGCGCACCAGACAAAGAAAGCTATACATGTATGGGAAAGCAGTGCAGGAAAGGCAGTATCGAGTGGGCCATCAAAAGGAAAGGTAGCTGAATATGGGGAAACCCGTCGCCTCAATCACAGGAGAGAACCGGAAGTGCTAAATGCATTGGAAGAGTTGAATGTGGGTGGCAGCACGGTAGAAGATAAATCAGGTATAATATACTGCATGCACATGTATACTGTATACGCTCGACCTGTATATGTTATCGCCTTGTCTATCTGTATCTTCAGTAAGCTGGGTAGGACCCTTATAATTGTTATGCAATGTACAATAGGAAAGAATATGGCAGAACAATGCATGGTTGAAATTGTGTTATTAGGGGAGCGGGTGCATGCAGAAAGGAAGTGCATGTTCCACCTTCCTGGCCGTGAGTATAGAGAAGAAGCTTTCGTCATCAAATCCATCACAAGCACACACGGGTGCATCTCAGCGAACAATTTACTTCATAATGCAGATTAATGCTATATCCATGTGCCATATGATTGTTTTTTTACATCTTCTTTGAGTGGAGGCTGAATGTACATGCATGAACATCATGAAAGTGTAGCGATTGCTTCAGTAATGCATGTGGGAAATGTGTCCTTAAACGATAGAATAGCCTGTGCACATGCATACAGCAATCATGAAGCTTACTGGTTCTGTATGCATGGCTACACTGCACTGACCAGAATGGTTGGGGGTAGCCTTATCTCCGCTTCGGGTAGGCATGATATGTCAAATGTTGACAGGTATATATAAAAGAGCGATCAAAACTATATGGCCCGGTGTCATAGTCGCCACACTGTAAAAAATGAGTGCTATCCGAACACGTCTTTTGGTGTTGTATTAGCACTAGTGGCGTGCTATGTAAACACTGTTTTGATAAACAATTACATTCACAACGAGTATATGATATTCAGGTTGATACAACAGTATTCATTATCCACCCACAACGCTAAAATTGTATTCACATTTGTTACGTTCAAGCAGGTAGGAAGAAGAAAAAAAAAATCACGCATAGAGATAGATTTCGAACTCTAGTATCATACATGTTAGTCTCTGACTGTACCGAAAAATAAAGAACTCCTTTTTGTAATAGCAAACTTTAAACCAGAATTTATATATATTATACTGGACCACTACAACAATATAAGATGACAACTATCATGTTAGCTAACTAATAGTTCAAATGACACTCCCATTCACCACAACAACTGATTTAAAATCAAATGTTTGATTTGCTGTGGAATTTATGTGCACTCCATATATATAGTGTTTTACATGTCAAAATTGCACTTTTTGAATTGTGCATTAAATGGTTGCAATTGGTTACAGTCACATAAAGGTGAAATTATAACAAAAAACACCAGAGTAAACTTAAGCGACATATGAAATGTACAAACAAGGCCATTGACCTATTGTATACACTTTGACACAGTACTCCTCAACACAATGCATCGTTCAGGTTCATTGCTTTTGAATGACACAGGTAGGTAAATACCATAAGGGCGGTAATCCATCAGCTCTTCTATGGACACAGCAAAAATGTTGTCTTCTCGCACAACAATATATGCATGCAGGTGATGATCCCAGTGGCTCCTGAGTGAACAGAGTTCCAGTAAGACTTCTGACCTATTGTATACAATAATTCTGCTCAGTTGACCAAATATTGGAGTTTCCTCCGTACATCCAACCATAAGTGCTGCAGGAGATTTGTACATTTGTCCACAGACCTTTACCCAGTTTACGCTAAAGGTTTAGATTGTCATAATTAAAGCCAATCTTAACAGTTATATTCACTCACATAGTTACCACTTCTGGAAGTAGTATCTGACTGCCATTTTGCCTTTTGAGGTTTGGGCGAACAATAGTGTGACCTATGCAGATAAATATAAAACAATATGTCCTTGAATGATACATAATTTACCTGGACCAACTTCAAACTTCATAGCAATATTAGCCGTATTCAAACCCAAATAGCACTGATACAGTTGATGGCGTAATGCAAGTGAAAAGGGAATGTTTACATAATTCCTCATTGTAATTGCAAGATGCTTGAAATAGTGATGCTTAGCCTCAAAACGTGCAGTCCAGTGCTGGATTAGCGGGCCATACCTAAAATAAACGTGATGAGATTATTGGTAATGTAATATAGCAACTTACATCATGATTAATCGAGGCATATGAACCATACTATGCATTTTGGGGGTAATTGAAACTGTGGGGTACAATTCCTTAAATGAAAAATGGTGGTCATTGATAAGAGCTTGCAGATAGCCACATTGATCCTTTGAAATGCTATGTGAAAAAATTATGTCAATAATGTCCAAGAGAAGTAGATAGTTCTCCCAATATTTATTTTCTTTTGGAACAAGGTGCCCGATTGACACAGGTAGAAAGCGCCCAAGGGTCCACATCTGCAGTGCTAAAATATGAAGTCAGTGTTTGTCAAACTTATGTTTCATGCGTTGTATTTACATTACCATGTTGACAGAGTCCATTACCAGGTTTTTCTAACTTCACATCTTTAAGAGGTGAAGGTTTATCACAATCAGTATAGCATAGATTGAGTGATGTGATGTTATTATCAATAACATCAAGTGATATGATACCTTCTGACACAAAAACCTAAAATGCAACCAGTATACATGTTAGTTCAATCAGAATTGCTAAAGTATCAAACTAACCTGTAGCATAAGTTTGACTTCTAGGGGAAGCATTCCTTCAAGAATATCGTGCAATATGTCAGGTAAAAGTGTTCCTCTAGACACTTTGAAAAACTGTAATGAGTCCATGGATGATCGGCTATTGATACCATAAACAGTACGATAATGATTCATAAGTGCAGATGATTGCTCTATAAGATCACACTGGTTTGAGTGACTTTTGGGTTCTCGTATCACAAAACATGATTCAAAAAACTGCATAATAATCAAAAATATAAGCATTGCTAGAAAATTGCAACATTTCACCAATACCTTTGTTTGAATGTCTGATTCTGTACCAAGACATTGACGACAATTTCGAAAAGCTGATGGTCCTTGCTTAAAACCACCAATTATCTGGCTACCAATATTATCGGCACAACAAATAGTTACAGTACCACTGAAATGATACACTTTTCCATCAGCCTGCACAGTAAGTCCATCCTGGAAAAAAGCATGCTTAATTATGAAATGACAACACTTGATATTTGAAACTTACAGATTCTAATTTCTTAACATCCTCAATAAACGGCTTTAAAAGCAAATCTATTCCATACTTTGAAATAAACGATGATTTAAACAATGATACTAGCTGAATGTTATTGGTACTTGCTCGATAACGAGGATGCAAGTTACCCAAAAGAAAATAGAACGCACCTGCATACATAGAATGTTTCATCCTTGAGTTTAAGCTAGCCATCTCACATACCAAGTTTATGCTTCTTTCTGTATGAACCAAGGGGATTGCAAATTTCTAGTTCATCAAAAAAAAATATGATTTGCAGATGCTGCATGTTGTTGGAGTAAAGTGGATGTTGCTGAAATGATTCTCCATCACAATAGTCTCTGAGTATTCCATCTGTTGACTGGTGCCCATTTAACACCTGAAATAATGATTCATCATAATGCTATAAAACCATAATGAGTCACATACTTCACTGAGGATAGTAATGTTTGTCAACAGTCGTTCCAGTGTTTGTAGCAATGGTATATAAATCATTTCATCTCTTTTAGTCACAATTTTATGCCGTCTGCCGTACAAGCGAAATGTACGTGATTCCTGTAATGCTATCCTCACTGGCTCCTACATATTAAATTAAAGATGAACATCAGGCAGTACTCTAATGATAACTTACTAAGAAACCATAATGTGTTCGATAATAAGTCAACTGCTTCTGAAATGTATCAAGCCCTTTTAATGGGTTAGTCATCTCCTGGCCTAACATTTCTCCAATCATTGTCAGTTTATCATCTTGGACAATCCCTTCATCAGTTAGTATCTTATGAAACTTATGTTTAAAGTTATCAGTAGTATATGATAATAGATCAATAGTGCTACTCACAATATCAATCATGGCTTCTCTTGTTAGCCTGTGTTTTTCACTCATTTGCAGGATCCATTTAGCACCATAGTCTGTAACAGGCTGGTCTTCAATACTTGTACTTGCAACAGCTTCCAAATTGGCGATAGTTGATTGAGTATTTAAAGGAACAGTGTCAGCAGCTTCCACGTTGTCGATAGAGATGCATTCTTGAGTAGTTACAGGAACAGTAGTGTGAGAGCCATGCTTCAAAAGATGGTTTTGGAATGTGCGATAGTTGCCAAATGTTCGGCAGCACCCTCTTACAATACATTGGATGGAAAAGTTTGGGTCCCACGAATGACATACTCGAATATGCTGAAGAAGTAGATGTTCTGTCGGTAAATCGGATGAACAAAGGGGACACGAAAGCATTTCACTGGATTATTAAACGACACGTGATAATAATTTTGCACGTGGCAGATCGATTTTGAGAAAGAATGGCAGATTTTTGTGCTTGCTTGAAAGAAGAGATACCTGACTTAAGTGACAGCGTTGTACAAGAAATCCTTAAACACCGGATAGATAGAGTGACCTTTATTGAATTAACGGAGGATAATCTGAAGGAAATAGCTCCGCTTCTTGGGGATAGAATGAAGCTGAAGATTGAACAAAAAGACTCTTGAGCAAAAGGTTTGTTGGCAGTACTGTTATTTTCATTTCTTATCGCACTTCAAATTCATCCCTTACTAACAGCTTGGGGGGAGGGGGGGGGGACGCGACTATTTTTAGGATTACCTTCCCTTCAGCTTTAAGTTTAGTTACGGTGAGGTTACCGAATCGGATACTGTACATGTGTAGTCTCGCGTAGCCCCACCCTCGCATTCTGGAGCGAGGGTCTGGTTTCATTGCTATACTCGAGTTCTGGCAAATGGGCCTAAATTGGCTCAATTGGCTTCAATTGGTTCAATCAGTTATTACGTTACGTGGAATGCAATTAACATCGAATTACGCCCCCTTATAACGAAATACTGTCATGGCAGCTATGTCGATCACTTTGGATAAGTCCGACGTAGCGTCTGCAGCTATGCATGTAGCCAAGCAGCTTGGTTATCCTGAAATGAAAGATCTTCAGGTTAAAGTAGTCGTGGACTTCGTTTGTGGAAGAGATGTTTTTGCCGTGCTTCCAACAGGATACGGCAAAAGCTTGTGCTACGCTTGTCTTCCAGGCGTATTTGATCTTGTACATCGTAATGAAAGTCCATGCATCGTTTGTGTTATTACACCACTTACAGCGATAGTGGAAAACCAGGTACCTGTATAATACATGAGCATGAGCAAATGCATTTTATCTCCTAATATTGCGTACTTAGGTTGCTACATTCTCCTCAAGAGGATTGCAGGTTGGCTATGTAACGTCAACTTCAAGTGAAAAAATGAAAAAAGAAGTTAAAGAAGGGCTTTTTCAGTTGGTGTATTTTACTCCTGAAGCTCTTCTTGAAAGCAGAATGTGGAGAGATGTTATTAAAGGTAACATATATTCTAGCCGCATAAAAGGACTTGTGATTGATGAAGCTCATACTATAAAGAAGTGGTGAGGGAGTTATATGAGTTCCATGCATTATAATAATGCATGATATTGATATTATAGGGGAGAATCATTCCGCAAGACTCTACTTCGCATTGGTGAATTGCGGAGCATATTACCTGACCATGTCCATATCTTAGCATTAACTGCAACAGCAACACAGGCCCTTCGCATAGCAGTGTCCAGTATAATTGGAATGCAAAATCCTTCTACTATCTCCGTTTCTTCTTGTAAGAAGAATATAATCTACACTGTCTCTGATTTCAGTGGAATTGATAATACTTTTCAGCCACTTCTTACCCAGATAAAGTTGTTAAGGAACAGATTGCCTCGAATCATTATTTACTGTCGCAGATTTGATGATTGCTCCTTTCTATATATGTATTTTAAAAATGGATTGGGGAATGAATTTAAGCAACCAATTGATGCTCCTGATATGTCAATGTATAGGTTAGTTGACATGTTCACCAGTTGCACTGATCAGGAAGTGAAAGAGAGCATCATTAAATGTTTCTGTATGGAGTCCAACTTAAGAATTGTTATTGCTACTGGAGCATTTGGAATGGGTCTTGATTGTCCAGATGTGCAGCAGGTTGTGCATTTTGGTGCTCCTAGTGATGTGGAAACCTACATACAGGAGACTGGAAGAGCAGGAAGGAATGGGAATATGGCACTAGTTACACTACTAAACGTCAGACGCCAACGCAAGTACTGTGATGGTAGCATGCAGAAGTACCTGGACAATGCATCAGTGTGCCGAAGAGACATCCTGTTTAATGAGACAGACAATTACATGCATATAGACATGGGGAAGAAATGTCTGTGCTGTGATATATGTAAAAGGTTATGTCAATGTGGAAAATGCAGTGAAATCAACGTACAGTTTACACTCTTATAGTTTGTTTTTACAGTTTTACTTTTGTGTGATTAATTATCCAGTCTTTCATTTCATCTCGAGTCTTGCTAAACAATGGGTTTTTGGGTACTTGAAATGACATGTGCTTGCGACCTTTAGTAGGAGTGAATATACCATAATCATTTAATTTTCCTACAACAGCTCTCAAATCTTTTCCATACTCAGCAATGTTATGTCTTCCAGGCTCTACTTTCACATTATGATCATCATCATAGTTTGAAAGAATTGGAACAATGACTCCAAGAGCTTTGGAAACACGCAGAATTGCTCTTTCACCTTTGTTGCTTTTAAGTGCTTGGATGGCATCTTTGCAAATACGATTTAAGTGTTCACAATGTAAATCATTAGGAATATTTTTGCCCATTTTACCATGTGTGTTTATAAAGCGGCTCCACAACAGCTCAACCTTTTCACGTTCAGATAGTAAGTAGTCATGCTGATATAGTAATTCTAAGCTCTCAATGGCATAGGTTTTCCTCCCTGAAGCAACAAATATTGGCAATAGGTATCTCCAGCATCTTAAAACCCTGTCCCCATCACCTTCCTTTATAGAATCTACATATTCTAAATAAAGGCATCCCAAACTTAACAAGTCTCTTGAATATGTATATACCTCGTCACCATTGCTTCCAGGGAAAGGCTTATTGTAACGTAGATGAAAGCATGGAGAATTCACTAGCTTGTTACATATAGAGTGCAAAAGTTGTTTGCGGTCTTCATCTGGCATCATCCATGTATCATTTCCTTGTGGTGCAAACGTTTTGTCAGGGATTCCATCCAGGTTATCCATCTTTAGTTCTGTCATAGCTGCAACTAGGATATACGCTTCCACCACTAATACAAAGAAATCGTGACAGGCATCATACTGTTTCTTAGCTTTTTTGGGAATGCTGGTTCTGTTTAGAAGGTTCTTCAGATGGTAAAGAGTGCCAGTTTGGTTAGAGGATGATGTGGCATAGAAGTACCTCCAAATTAGCTGCATAGTGAAAAAATATCTGATCCCACAATAATACCATATCTGCTTGTGGCATCAACCAACTTACATCTAGATAGATGGCTTTAGTGTGCCAGTCCTCTGCAACAGGAATAAATCCTTCAAGCCTGCCAGTTGCAGTCCATGAGTTGTTTTTGATGTTAATAGCACTTCTCATTCTTGCCACAGTTAACTGATCGCCACCAATCAGTATGCGATGCATATACTCGGTCTTTTTTGTAACAACTTGCCCTGTGCTTAAAGATGCTGACTCTTCTTGAGTAACACAAGGAACATATTGATGCAGATCTGTTAGTATCTCAGTCATTTCGTCAATTTTGTTTTCATTCTTTAGAATGATGCCTAGAGGAACCTGAAATGTGATCATTATTGCAGCAGTTTAATCACACTTTATACTGATCTTACCACCTGAGACTTCTGTGACATTTCCTTGTAATACTTGTGGTGAATATGCCATTGCACCACATCATCAAAGGAAACATTGAAAAATTTCATATGCTTGCATAGCACACGAGACACCAATGTTGCAATGTTGGAACTTAATGTATTGTCATCTAAAGGTGATGGCAATATTGAGTACACATCAATGTGAAGTGGATAATGAGGCACTTCATCTGACAGTTGTGATATATCGACTCTATTGCGAACAGCATATGAGTTAAAACAATGCAACTCTTTGTTCACCCTATCCAAACGTGCATGGCGTCTTTGAATTGTTTTGTCAAGATTGTCTCCACATAGACGAAAACCCAAACTTTTATTATTACTTGAGACATTCATATCCATTAAGGCAACAGCTTCAGTGAATAGTTGTTCAAATGGTACAGACTCAGTGCACCTTATGGAATCATTACCACACTCTGAATTTTCACTGCCAACATTGACAACATGTTCAGCGATATTTACTGCCTCACTTGACAAGTCATCTTCTTGCTCACTATTACTGAATAGTTGTTCAAATGGTACAGCCTCAGTGCACCTTATGGCTGAATCATTGCCACACTCTGAATTTTCACTGCCAACATTGACAACATGTTCAGCGATATCTACTGCCTCACTTGACAAGTCATCTTCTTGCTCACTATTACTGAATAGTTGTTCAAATGGTACAGCCTCAGTGCACCTTATGGCTGAATCATAACCAATCTCAG
Source organism: Ephydatia muelleri (assembly GCA_013339895.1). Classification (NCBI taxonomy): domain Eukaryota; kingdom Metazoa; phylum Porifera; class Demospongiae; order Spongillida; family Spongillidae; genus Ephydatia; species Ephydatia muelleri. The sequence goes on from JABACO010000010.1 coordinate 3,140,943, forward strand.
AATTTGCACTGTCAAAATTGACAACATGTTCAGCGATATCTACTGCCTCACTTGACAAGTCATCTTCTTGCTCACTATTACTGAATAGTTGTTCAAATGGTACAGCCTCAGTGCACCTTATGGCTGAATCATAACCAATCTCAGAATTTGCACTGTCAAAATTGGTAATGTACTGAGTTATGTTAACTGTTTCATGTGACAAGACATTTTCCTGCTGACCATTATCATCAATTCCTATCACTTCTTCATCACTTACAAATCCATCAGCTTCTGGACAACTGTCATCCTCTATCATTTCACTGTCTTCATCACTACAATTACTGGAGTTCTCAGAATTCCTTTGGTCTGTATCAGAAGACTCAGAAGAAGAGAATGTCTCTCTGTGAATTGATGTTTTAGAATGTTGCCTTATCTCTGACAGAGTCTACAATAAGAGTGTAGATTTGAGTTGTCGCATACATGTTACTCAAATTGCATTAACTGAATACCTTTTTCAATTCCAATTCAGGCAAAAATGAATCTCTCCATTGTTTTACATCTCTATCAAACAAATTTCCAACCTGATCAAGCAATCGAATCACTGTTGAATGTGACACGGTTAATCCCAATCTGTGTAGTCTATTGAAGACCTGCATGTAAGTATAGTAGCATGCACAGAGCAACTATCACAATGAATTAAACATACCATTTTTGAGCAATGTCCAGAATACAGGATAATTGCAACAATCTTTTGTAACAGTGACATTTTGTAACATCGTGTCCTGATCAATATTGAAGCACACAGACCAATAATACCTATGCGATTTCCAGTACAAACATTTAGTATAGAAAACAGTAATGGTGCATGCTGCTTAAGTTCAGCAAGGAACATATCCATTCTAAACGTTTCCAGCATTTGAGGTGACGTGTTCTGCAAAACAGAATTCACACGTTTAGAACACATCACTTTAATTTCTTTCTTCACTAGTGATGCCACAAAGCCATGCAAGTAATGTTTGGCATAAAGTGAACAATGCCTCAGTGCAGCCAACTTGCTGTCATTGGTAATAGACGTTACAATTTTCTTTCTAACTGGAGACACGCACTGAAACTTTCTGCATCGTTTTCTTCCAGCAGTGATTACCTGGAATCTTATCGATAAGGCATCAATGAATACCATGTTATTATACTTACAGTTACGGTATCATTTGTTCGTGATTTCGAGCAGAAGCGTTTAGGATGGGATAGTGCCACAGAGCTGGACGCCATTTCTATGTCACGAGTGGGCGTAGTTTGACGAATGATTGCATTAATTGCTATTAATTGCATTCCACGTAACGTAATAACTGATTGAACCAATTGAAGCCAATTGAGCCAATTTAGGCCCATTTGCCAGAACTCGAGTATAGCAATGAAACCAGACCCTCGCTCCAGAATGCGAGGGTGGGGCTACGCGAGACTAGTACATGTGGTAATTGGGTTGGATGAATTTGAAGTGGGAACGAAACATGCTAAATACCCTATACGGTGTTAGGATTGCTTAACGTATACAACTTTTACTTGGGCGTAGTTGCTATGTGTAAATTGATCGTCATGTGATTAATGTCACAAGTATTCGCCACCATGTTTACTTTTTGAGCAAAGTTTTCTATATTTCAGTGATGTTCTTTTCTTATATTCATTAATGTTTAATGTCCTGGGTGCATGTGTACCGCCGAGCACGTTGTACATTGCGATGTGTACAGAAAACAAAGTTTTTTTTTTTTTGTCCCGCCATTTCAGCATTGTAGCGATTTTGCCATGTTGTGTAAGGCCTTAACAAGCTTTGAAAGACTAAACTATCCACTGTTATAGCAACGCGAAGCAGTCGGTACCTCGACTATAATTAACGCGCAAGCAGTTGCGTATGGTACCAGGTACCACACACACATGCAAACGCGCACGCACACACACGCGCACGCACACACGCGCACGCGCACACACACACACACACACACACACACACACACACACACACACACACACACACACACACACACACACACACGTTAATTATAGTCGAGGTACCGACTGCTTCGCGTTCTATAACTGTGGATGGTTTAGTCTTTCAAAGCTTGTTAAGGCCTTACACAACGTGGCAAAATCGCTACAATGCTGAAATGCGGAGCACATTTGTACATTGAGCAGGGTACGCAAAACAAAGTTTGTTTGTTTTTTCGTTCTGCATTCTAGCAATTGTTGATTGCTTTGCCACGTTGTGGATGGACTAAGAACATGCGCTGTTCTTATAGCCACAACGTGGCAAAGCAATCAACAATTGCTAGAATGCAGAAATGGCAGAACGGAAAGAAAAAAACTTTGTTTTGCGTACCCTGCTCAACGTACAAATGTGCTCCGCGGTACACTTCCAGGACATTAGACATTTATTAAGTTGTATGCACAGTTTTTCAATTTGTATTTGTGAACAGTATATACCAAATTTTTAGGCTGTGATGAACTGCAATAAAAAAAGAAGCAAGTGTAATTTTAAGCTTCAAAGCTTATTTCCCCAAGCAGATGAGGATTGCAAAATTATTGAATATTGCTAATGATGAAACACAACGTAAGACCTTGCAATATAAAAGCATGTCCTACTAGGCATGCCCCAGGCATTTCACTTCATGTGGTGTGAGACAACAAGGAAAATGCGTATTTATTTAGCTCGTATTTACAATACAGGAATCCTACACATTTGACACATAGTAATGTTATGGTACATCCAATATTTCACTTAGTAGATCTTCTTCACACAAGGATGCACTTTTAGACTTAAAAACAGTCCAGAAGCACTTCTTAGGTCACCAGGCATTTCCCAGTCAATAGCATTCTCTGTGTTTCCTGGTGTGTGTGTGTGTGTGTGGGTGTGGGTGGGTGCGTGCATGCATGCATGTGTGAGCATTCTGGTGTGTGTGTGTGTGTGTGTGTGTGTGTTTGTGTGTGTGTGTGTGTGTGTGTGTGTGCATTGACTGGACCAGGTGTTATTGTGTGTGTGTGTGTGTGTGTGTGTGTGTGGCATTGACTTGTGTTGTATGTGTGACTGGGTGTATTTTTGCACTGAATGATGGGTATGTGTGTGTTCTGTTTGTGCGTGCGTGCAAGCATTCTCTGTGTTTCCTGGTGTAAACAAACATAGCAATTCTGTAGTGACCGATCACTCTACTCATGCACTGAATTTAATTTGGTTTGAATCCTACTTAAAGCTATACATTCAAAATTCAGCAAAAATCAAAATTTCAGTGAAAGTATGATTTGCTATTTTTCCTTTCACTGTCCCATTTTATAATATTTCATAGGGGTAACTCCATATCATCAGACAGCAATTTCAGTGGATGTACTTCACCAGATTATGGATCACCAAGGTGCTGTACAAGTAAATTTTGTGTTATGTCAAAATGAATGGCTATACATCTTGTGTGGTAATAAATGTATGGGAAATTTCCAGAATCATCATGTGTTGTACCACAGAAGGTATTTAGAAACATGTAAATAAATTGGGATCATGTGTGCGAAAAATATTGTAACACTACGTTTTCTCAAGGAATATTAATTTGGCATTTGCTGTTGACATTATATTTTCAGGACATTGTAACACAACCAATTTCCAGTGTGTATATATAATAGGTTGCAGATAACCTATGTATCTATAGGAATCATTATAAAACATGTGTTGTATGCCAATTGTTGCAAACAAATTTATGCTCTCAATGTAGTCAAAGTTCCAACTCTTTAGTATATTGTCTCAAAGGTACCACCCTCATTCAGAAATATCCATATTTTTATCTAGCTATTACAGATTTATCTCGGGAGTGGACGAACATGCAGATTCTTCAGATCGTGATAGGTATTTAAATTAATACAATGGTTATTAAATAATGTAATATCTTTGCTTTCACTTAGTTTGTCTTATGTTCCTCTGGAATCTGAGAGGTATTATATATATTTTTCTGTATGTGCATTTACTTTTGAGATAACTGTGTTCACCAGTGGTGTGTTCAATGAAGCATGTTGTGCATCCAGTGTGTTCTTTGAAGCTAGTGTTGCATCAGCAAGGTTAGTCATAGAAGTGAATTAAACAAATTTGAGTTAGTTCTTTTTACAGTGCAAACATGGCAAAACGGCTGTCCGATCATGGAAGTGAAAGGTGACTAATGTGGTTAATTGAATGCTTTGTGTAATACATTGTTTTTCACATTTCAGTGCAGAGCTGGAATCAAAGGGTGTGAGGTATATTTATACATCATTATAATTTCGGGACATTGTATATTTACATCAGTCGGTACTTGCTGTATTTGGCATTAAATGTATGTGTTTTTCATACAGTTCAAAGAAACTGCAGGCTGAAACAGAAAGGTACACATCTTTCAAATAGTGCATGATGTATTATTAATACAACAGATGTAAAAGTAAAGATAATTCTCGTTGCAAAGTTAAATGCTTTTTCCCTTTCATGTGTGTAGAAGGAAGGAAAAAACAGTTTCGCCATCACCAGTTTGTTCTCAAAACAGGTAAAGGAAGGGTTTGTTAGTTGGTTGTGGAATTGAGGAAAATTGCTTGTCAGATCCCAGGGAGAGATCACATGATTATCCATTCCTATTATTTTTATTTTTATTTATGCTTTCGTCTTGCAGTGAGACTGAATGGGGGAGTCAAGTGATTATTCCAACTATGTTTTCAAAATACACTACTGATACATTGAAGACAGGCATGCTGACTCCCAGAGCTAGAGATGAAATAGTGAATCATATGTCAAGCCAAATCATGCTCTTTACAATGTATCCATCAACCGCTCAACTTAACATCTGCTGTGATCGATTAGTCAAGTTTCATCCGGCCTGTAGGGATTCAATTGGCAGTGGCTATGTAAGCATTAAGCACAATACTTGTGTTGTGATGTAATATAGCATACACGTATGCATTCTCTTTTTTTTTTTCTTTCAGGATTCATGGAAGCAAAAGTTGGTGTCAAAGTTTAAAAACCTCCGCCGTCCTAGCACTTCATCAAGAGTGGGTGTGTGTCAATCAGAAAAGGAAAAGAACAAAACTGAAATGCTACACTCCGACGAGTATGAACGCCATATCAAAGAACTAAAAAGACAGTATAGTGGAAAGTGGGTCTTAAGCAGCCTTCTGTCGCTGATGAATGTCACTGAAGCAAATCGACGTCACTGGATAGAAATTGAGATTCCTCCAGTGACAGCTGTGCTGGAGAAATTTCCATGTCTTGTAGAACCAAGTGTGGTAAGTAAATATTATGCTTGACTGCTGGGAACTTCATGCATAGATGCTTAACTTTTTTTCAAGATGGTTAATGAATTTCAGCACATCACGAAAGTCTATCATGAAGATGTTTTGGAAAGATGGATTGGTGTTCAGAGTAAGATTCTGGCATATGGGAAGACATGTGGCAAGACAAACATCAAGAAATTTCTGTCTGAGCTCAGTGCAGCGAAACAAAGTGATTGACATGATATTATACAAAGGTGCAATGTGAGTGACATTTGCTTGCTTCCTTTGAATAGGCTGCAACAATGAAACTGTGTATGCACTGTATATCTTGATGTGCTTCCTGGGGCACAAAATTGAAGGAAATGAATTTTTCAAACCCTTTTTGGTATGTTGTATTACTGTGTTGTAAACATGTATTATGATGATTTATTTTCTGCAGGGTGAATACATAAGTTTGAATGATGCTATTGTTGGTACTAGCTGCAACTCCCCCTACATTGCTGCCTTTGGTAAAGCCCTTGCAGATCTGACTGATCCTGTCGTGGTGGTGGAGAAAACCGTACTACGTATGCCCTCTATGGGAATGGCAGTTGTGTGTTGCTTTTTTTGCTACTACATATACAACATCCAGTATCCGCCATCACTACGAAAGTTTTTCATCTTTTTCGAGAGCATTTTTAACCTCAAGCTATCAGCAATCTTACCTATGTGTGTTTCTGTTCTTTTGGACTCCCTTTCTAAAGTGAACACTTGTTGAATTTGTTTGTTTTGTCTTATTGTTGATTTGATTTTGGTGATTTGAATTTCTTTTTGTTTTTTGTTATTATTGAATCACTACTGCAAGTGTATGGTAATTTAATGTATTCATTACGTGGCTGCTGTATCAACCGCGATTCATTAGGTGTGAGCACCAATTTTTGGTGTCCGCTATGCACAGCACGATTTTCGTGCTCTGAGAACACTAGAATTTTTTACAGTGCAATGACTCCCCTAAATTGTGACTCCCCAGTCATTCGCGCCTAGGCATATATGACTCCCGGTCATATATGCCTAGGCGTATTTGACTCCCCAGTCATTTACGCCTAGGCATATATGACTCCCCAGTCATTCACGCCTAGGCATATATGACTCCCCCTTGATAAAAGTGACTCCCGGGAGTTATTACAGCCTTAGGCATAATTAACTCCCCGTCGATCTTTGCCTATGTATATGATTCCCCTGTTGTCTGCCTAGACAAAATTGGCTCCTGTCTTGGGAAGGCGTTATAGCCTTAGGTATAAATAAATCCCCGTTGGTTTTTTCCAGAGATAGCAAGTAAAGGTATTTATGTCACTTTTATCAAGGGGGAGTCATATATGAAATAATCTACTAAAGTGACCACATATTTATTGCCCTTTGAGGTGGTGGGCAATGGACCAATGAGGTCAATACCAACCTATATATTGGTAGAGTATTGTGTATGTATATTATATCATACCTACACACGAAGTCACCAACCTGGTGCCAAATATTTGGCATTGGAACAATAGGATGCAGCTTAGCATTGGACTTTGAAAACTTAGCGTTAGTTCTCTGACATTTGTCGCAGTGTTGTACAAATATTCGAATATCTTCATTTATGTTTTTCCAGAAGAAACGACTGGATATTTTTTGAATGGTTTTATCTCTGCCTAAGTGGCTTCCTACATGTACAAATACAGGTATACAATTACCGTACTGAATAATATATACTTTCTGTTTTACCTTCAATCCCAGCATGGCATGACTCCAGAATGCGTCTTTTTTCGTCTTCGGTCCTAACACAAATCTTCCACCCTTCCTCTTCACCTTCGCCTTTCTTCACTCTTCTGAAATAGAGCACTCCACAGTCGAACTTGAAGTTTTTGCATTTGCGCCTTAGATTGGCCTTATCTCCCTTTGAAATGCCCTTAGGATATTGATTCATACGCAGGTAATCCTCGACAATACTGAATTCATTCTGGTCCATGCGAGCGAGCTTTCTCACTTCGACAACTACACGTGGCTTATGGAATTCACGTGGGGAGTCATATATGCCTAGGAGGAGTCATTTACACCTTAGGCGTAAATGACCGGGGGAGTCATTTATGCCTGGGAGTCATTTATGCCTCTGACACCGGCCACAGTGGCGTAGCGTGAGTGTTGTGCGCCCGGGGACATAATGCACTACTGGCGCCCGCGGGGGGGGGGGGGGGGGGGGGGGGTACCTAGTGGAAAAGAGGGAAAGGGAGGAGCCTTATATTATATGAACGGGTTTACAACTGCCCCCGGTATCTGCCCATGCGTTTGTGAGTTCTCGTTGACGCGATTATTAATTATCTCTCGTCTATTTCGGCGCCCCCTCAACCCTGCGCCCGGGGACATATGTCCCCCCCTGCCCCCCCCCCCCCCCCCCCCCCCCCTCGCTACGCCACTGCCCGGCCATATCGCTCGACACATGGAAATTAAAGACGTTATTTACAGATGCTATCCTGCATTTGAATCTTTTTAATTTTTAATTTTCATTTAACTTCAAATGGTCGTTACAAAATGTAGACACACATAAGCACCGATTGCAGATCAGTTGCACTGATCAATAACTTGCGCCACGATTGGACTGATCATCAATATTCCTCTCAGTTTTCAGGTATTTAAATCCATGAAAGGGTGCAGTGAAAGCAATAAAGAATGTCCTGACAACAAAAGAGGCGAGGCCAGCATACCAGATGGTGTTCATTGGTGAGACAGGTTCTGGCAAAACATCCCTAGCTTTTTAATCTCTTTTGTAACTTCAATCTCATATGCGAGTTGGGACTAGACGAAGGATGGGATAAATTGCACAATTTTCATGACCTCGATCTAGAGAGAGCACAAGAGAGACCGATGGAGAGTAAAACGTCCGATGCGAAATGCTATAAAGTAAGATTTGATGAGTTAGAAGTGACAATAATCGATACTCCGGGATTTGGAGATTCCCGCGGAATAGAAGAAGATAAGAAAAATGTTAAGAAAATTGTTGACACCATACATAGAGATATTGAATACGTGAACTGCATTTGTTTGGTGATTAACGGTCGTCAGGCTCGTACTTCATGTCAGCTGAAATATGTACTTACTGAGATATCAGCCACGCTACCGAAGACAGCATTCAATAACTTGATCACTGTCATGACAAATTGTCAAGACGTGACTTGTGCATCATTTGATGTAAAGGTATTATCAGAATTCTTCGGATCTGATGTGGTCATCAAACCCGAACATGTGTTCTATATTGACAATCCATACAGCAAACTTGAGAAATGTCAAAATGAGAAGATGGTGGCCACACACAATCAGCTTGTAGATGCACTAAGGATATCATTTCAAATCGCTGGAGAAACATTGATAAGAATGCTTGAAACAATTAAAGACTTCGACGAAGTTCACACAAATTGTTTTGTGCAATTGTACAATGTAAAAGAAGATGTGGAGAAAGTAATGTTGGAAGTCTTGGTGGCCCAACAAAACCAAACAACGCTTGAAAATCATATCTTGTTACAAAAGCAGAAGCTGGATGTTGCGATGAGCTCAAAGACACTAAATGAAGAATTTACTACAACATTTAAAGTGAGAAAAGGGATTGTGACAGCAACTGAAAGGCACAATACGATTTGCAGTGCACCAAACTGTAATTCTAATTGCCATATATCATGCCGCCTTTCAAAAACGCTCGGCAAGGAAAATTTGAGGAGTTGTACCTGTATTGATAAAGGTAATGATTATAAATGCAAAGAATGCGGACATTCTTATTTAGATCATTTTCACTCTGAAAGCATTTTTGAAATCCGAGAAGAAGAAAATATATTTACAGACGAAGAACGAAAGAGGAAGTTTGAAGAGGCCAAAACTCAAGAAGAGTTGTGTATTATGATTAATGCTGAATACAATGCAAAACTGGAGCTATGTAAGGAATATATGGAAAATAAAAAAGTCGTCCTGATTGCTACTGTGGAGAGATTTGAAGCTCTGGGAAGCAGCCCGAGCTATGAAAAGTTGCTAGAATGTCAGGTCTATGTGTTAGACCAGAACATCAATGCCCAGCAAAGAGGAGATGATTTGCAATTGCTTAAGGCCACAAAAAAGAATTTGGAAGATAAGTTAAGTATTGTACGAGGAGCCAAAATCGATGTGCAGTCCGAAAGCCCTGCAGCGAAAGTAAAGTGGGCTCAATGCATTTTAGGGATAGGAACCTCTAGCACCAGGAACCAAATAGAAGAGTCGTATGAGGCGTCTAAGATGGCTGTGCTCCCTACGAAACCAGGCGAAACAAGCGAAATCTTTCAAAATGTGCAAGAGGCTTATGATCTCATGTTGACTCAATTATAAATGAATCAACTGTTTAGTGACTTGAATACATTAACAGAATGAAATAGGTAGTTGTGCAATTATCTGTACAACAATTGTATATACTTGTACTAGATGCATCTTTCATCATAAGCTCGTCTTTACTTGTTTGTTCAGCCTAATTTTAGTTTAAAATAAGATGAAGAGGGAAGAATGTGAGTTCAGTGTAATGGAGAAGTATTGACACATTGATGGAAGGGAGTAGTTCGGTTGGTGCTGTCATCGATACGTAACCGGGATAGGAAACGGCGCACGTGCGCCATAGACTTGCGCCCATTTTTTGAGGGAGATCCCTGTTGCAACTAATTTACATATTGGCTCGTTAAGGGTTCTATTTTGATCATATTATGTCGTCGAGAGGTACAGTATTAGATGCTGCAGGGTATTCCAAGCCTTTCACAAAGTCCTTTAGCTCTCGAATTGATTTTTTGTCGGTTTCAAACCATCAACGGACATACTTGGGAAAGGGGTAGTTGCAGACATATGGGAGTAATGTTGTTGCCCAGTAATGTATGAGTTGTGCATATGGAGATAGCTATGGTTGTGGGCATTTAGAACACCCTGGTTTGTCAGTAAGCCCACGAATTGTCTTGGACGAGGTAGAGACTAACAATGTAGAGGGAACTGGCTATACCATGTTGTGTCTGAGCGACGAGGTTAGGTGGCTGTACTGGCATGATTTTGGGCATATGAGGATTGCGTTTTGATGAAAGATTCAGGAGCCTGTTTTACTTCGTCTCTACTAATTTTTAATGCAGATAGTGAAAGACGAGGACACAGAAAGTTGAGGCTATGCAGTAAAAAGAATTACGAGAAACAACAGGGCTTGAAGGGCTTCTGCACATGATGTCTCAATAGAAATCAAAGACACTTTGGTTCTGGGTGAAATATACGCAACAAGTGAGTGCTATAGTGGTGCGGCGTTATTGTATTCAGTCGGCTCGGTCGTGACACATACATGTAATGCAGGCATAAATGTTGCAGACTGTATATACAAGTCAATGAAACCAGCACCATAGATTATTTGGACTACGTAACCGGATAGGAAACGGCGTCACGTGCATGTTGCAGCGTGGGTGTTCTGCGTTTCGAGGTTTGAATGTAGCTCCCCTCAGACTTCTATCGGTAAGTAATGTATACAACTAGGCAGGTACCCTACGAAGAGCTTGTTGGCTATCTGCATCGTTTAGCACTTTACTTCTCTCTAATATTTTAAATCTAGACGGCAAATGTTTACTGAGCTGCGCTGTTGAGCAGCTCCTAGGTGATCCATCGTTTATGACAAATGCCATAGAAGCAACGGAAGCTCGAAAGGGAGCCATGTTTGTGGCCGCGTGCACGAGCTGATAATGCTGAACGAGACCTTCATGCTTTGAACAGGCTACACATCGCTGCGATGACACAGTGAAAAAACGCGTCAAATCAATTATTGATTCGCAATTGATTTGACAGTAAAATCAAGCGCAAATCAAGCGCACTTGATTTTACTGTGAAATCATGCCTTGATTTAATACCGCATCCGCGAGTAAAGTGGGTCAGAATTGAGGGGAAACTAAAAACCTAAATGATCCGCTAACAATAGAATCACAGGTGCTAGTTGTAAAATAAGTAGAGTAGCCTTTTACACTATGTTCACATTATAATTTATAAGAGCTACAACTATCACCGTTTTGATGTACACAGTTGAAATGAACTAGTGCGGTACTGCACTTATCATTTTATCACTTTGTACCCATCCCTTTCTTGACTATAAATTCAAAAGCATGCATGAGCCATTTATATCAATGCAGCTCTTGGTTTCCTTGAAAATATAAATTACAGTACATGCAGACTTGCAATGCAGCATGAAAAGCAGCAAATTTAAACTGCACGCGGTAATGTATAGAGTTTTATAGACACGATAGAACACATGCATGCAGTAAAAGAAATATATTGCATATGATTGAAAAAGCATTCGAACATTTACAGGTTCAAATTGGCGTATACAATGTGATTATTGCCGTTTTTGTATGATGATGAAATATGTTTTCATCAGCATGGACCACTTTTACATTGCCGCATTTGTTGCATCCAGCAAGTTGAATGATCTCTCACAAAATGCACCCAATGTTGTCTCAAGAGTTGTACTTTCAAATTCCTGTATTTGAAAAGATAAATACTCATCAGCGGACCTTTTATTTTTTTTGCTTCCCCCAAAAACGGCCTAAATTTACCCACTTTACTCGCGGACGCGGTGTTAACAATTGATTTAAAATCCGTTGTGAAATCAATAATTGATTCGACGCGCTTTTTGCCTGTGTGAGTTTTCCAATGATACCAGCAATTCACAATTCAAGTGATAAATGGAGAGATATCCAAGCTTCCATGTATCAACAATTGCAATGTTCTGTGAAAAAATAATGATATACTATACGACACACATGTATATGTAGTGTTACATACATCTTGACCATAATACTTCTGTGGTCGTTGCAAAATCAAACTTTGTATTGAGTGCATACATGTCAGCGTGCATAAGTGAAATACTTTGTCCCTGTACCAAAAGATGGAAGTTCCTCCGTCACAATATGAATATGATTTATGGCAATCTGCCCTTTTGCAGGAGGTATAACTGTTGTATGTGTGTGTGTGTATGTGTGTGTGTATGTGTATGTGTGTGTGTGTATGTGTGTGTGTATGTGTATGTGTGTGTATGTGTGTGTGTGTGTATGTGTGTGTGTATGTGTGTGTGTGTATGTGTGTTGTGTGTGTATGTGTGTGTGTGTGTGTGTGTGTGTGTGTGTGTGTGTGTGTGTGTATGTGTCTGCGTGTGTGACCCACGCAAGGGCGGATACAGGAATAATAAAAAGGAGGGCTAGGAAACGGGGGTCCGGGGAATTTTATTCCCGGTTTGGATACCATTCTATATATTTTGGTAAATTATGCAACACTAAAGTTACAGCACAAATTATACAGCACAATGTGGCACTACTAATCCATAAAGTATGATTTTATACGACTGAATTGCAGCTTTCGTGTGTGTAGTCTTGCCACAGTGTCTTCTAAATCTATTGCTATGTTTCTATAGACATGTAATAAGTTAGACTACTAAGTCTGCATGTTCTCTCCCATTGTCGTCCTCAAGAAAGGCTTAAGTCGACGTAGAGCTGAGAATGCACGTTCGGCCTCACAAAACGTTACAGGAATTGTGCTCATTATTCTCAACAGAGTAGAAACAGCCTATTTATGGCCTGTCTGGTAGGTAATCAGTTTTAAAGTGAATCAATTTGTGTTTCCAACAGTGCAGCTCATTTTGCAGTGAAAGGGGAGCAGGTAAATCACCTTTAATTTCATTACGCTGCGCGCTTTCGTTATGCATTGTAGGCATAAAAGAATACTCATTTATAGACCTGTACCGTTCTTCTGTGGGGGGCGGGGGGGGGGGGGGGGAGGCGGGAGGGGCGGGGGGGGGGGGGGGGAGGCGGGAGGGCGGGGGGGGGGGGGGGGGAGGGGATAGCGCCTCTTGCCTGCCGCCTATTCTATACTGCTTACACCTTTCTTATACATGTACCAGACGGGTTGTGGTTCAGCTATGAATATCTCATCGTCAATTATTTGTGACTTGTTTTCGTACGTGTGAGGATTCAACGCTGCTATCACGCGTTGATTCATCTTCACAAGTACGAAAAAGTGCAAGATCGAGGCGCTTCCTTTCTGCTTCTTTCGGGACGGTTCCCATCATGATTTATACCGGCGTTATCACGTGCGTGCATGCACAAGCCTCATTATCGTACACCTGAAGTAGCGTGCTCTATAGAAAAGGGGCGTGTTCTAAGGGAAGGGGGGGGGGGGGGGGTCTATCTGGATCTCGAAGTGCATCACATCGGATTATTTTGTCCCTGTCCCCAGGCCTTCCACCCAATGACAACTGTAAAGTATGGCCATGTCCTAACTCCTGTGAATTTTCACAATTTTCCTTCATTGTGTGACACCTAGGATAATAATAATAATAATAATAATAATAATAGCTCAGCTTAGTCCAAGTAGAGGGGGCCTTGGGTTTCGGTCATTGTCCCGCCACTCATCGGCAGCTTTCATCTCCTCCTTATGCTCATCTGGTTTCGGTCTGCAGTCATCTCACCATCTGTCTCAAGCAATAGAGACATTCAACAGCTTGGTCTCACCTGCAGATGCAGTCAGTGTTGAGTCTCTCCTCACTTCATCAGTCTCCCAGAAATACCTTTCTGGTAAGTTGGATGATCGTGTTTTCAACATGCTACTGAATTCATCATCGGTAGCCGACAAGGCACGCCTTCTGTCAGTTTCCTCCCCCCATGCTGCATCCTGGCTTTCAGTTGTGCCCTCTGAGAACTTGGGGGCTTCACTTGGATCCCCCTGTTTTCCAGGTGGCCATCAAATGGTGGCTTGGACTTGACACCTCAGAGGGCTCCCAATGTGCACTGTGCCCAGGTAGTACACTTGATCACCTTGGCCACCATGCAGTTACCTGCAAGTATGGTGGAGATGTGGTCTCTCGCCATAATAGGATTAGGGACATCCTGGTAGAAACCTGTCGTCGGGCGCACATAGGGGTTAAGGTAGAAGTTGGCAATAATCTTAGCAGAGACCACAGCAAGACCCGTCCAGCTGACATCTTACTTCCCAACTGGTTCTTGGGCAGAACTGCAGCATTAGATGTGAGCATCACCTCACCGCTTAATCCTGTCACTTTGTTGGAAGCGGGAGTGTCGGCCACCGCTGCAGCCCAAGCCACCGAGGCTAGGAAGCACCAAGCCAATGACCCTAAATGTTCTGAACTAGGTTGGGTATGTGTCCCTATGGTAGTGGAAACCTATGGGGCTTGGGGAAAGGAAGCCACAGCCATCATCTCTTCTGTAGCCTCCAGACTTGCCACCTCCACATGCCGGCCAAAGTCCACCATACTCCACGAGATCTATGGTCGGCTGAATCTCAACCTTGTGTGTGCCAATGCCACAGCTATCCTTTCTAGGATAGCTCCTCCGCCATAAACCTTTTATTATCTGGTGCATTTATATTAAAATAAGGATGTAAATAATAATGTGCATTTATTTGAACATTCAATAATAAAAATAATAATATAAAAATGAAATATACAACATTATTAGAGTTTTAAGCTACACAATGTTACTACACCAAAAACAATACACTGGAACGGAGAAGGTGAGGCGACTAACATCCAGTTGCCATCGAACGGGACAGCAGAGCTCTGGCATTCGCTCTAACTAGGACCAGGTTTAACCTGCCATAGAGAGCCAAAGTGGCCTGGGACTTGCAACAATTTGATCTAATTGCAAGGCACGCCGCAAGTCGAGAAAGGTTTGTCTGTGCTTTAGGACCCCAACAACCATAAGCCTCAACTGAAAAAAAGAGAATAATAATAATGATTTATGTGCACATATATCACACAATGGCAAGTAATGGCATAAATGAATATGCACTAATATACTGCCGGTCCTAAAATGGGTAACACTTACAAATTGGAGACAAGTCTACGTTGCTGAGTTTAGACCTAAATATTTTTTCGGAGGATGCTGTGTAACCACTGAGTCTGGTAATGAATTCCAAATGTGTATAAATCAGATTGAGAAAAAGTTTGAGCGAAAGTTATGGTGAGGTGATGACAAAGGACTAAGTTTGATTGAGTTCCCTCTTGTACTGTATGGTGACAAATTGATACGAAAGAAAGCTGATGTATCAAGATCTACAAGGTTTTTCACAATCTTGAAACACACAACAAGGTCAAAATACACTCTACGATACTCCAATGAATGAAGACCTAAATTAGCAGACGATCAGTATAGCTCATAGTAGGCAGCTTTACTCGTATAAAAAGAGCTCTGGTGAAAAAGCGTTGAACTCTTTCAACACATTTAATGTCTTGTATGAGCCACGGATTCCACACTGGAGTATTGTATTCGAGAATTGGTCTCACATATGAAATGAATACTCGACAAAGCGTTGAGATATTTAGCGTTTGAAGACCTTTAAGTAGAAGGGAACACCTTTGGAAGGCCTTTGCAGCAATAGATGAACAATGCAAGCTGGGTTTAAAATCAGATGTAATATGAACACCTAAGTCACAAATATCAAAAACCCTATTTAGCAGTACACCACCCAGGGAGTAAGAATTGCTTGCAGAGTTATGTCCGAAGGATATTACACTGCACTTCTGAAAAGCAATATTAAGCTGCCACGTTTCAGTCCACATACAAAAATTCGACAAAGACAGAGACAAAGGTGAGGATGAATCAGAAGAGTGAGTAGCATAGAGTTTGGTATCATCTGCAAATATTTTAGCTTGAACTGGTGGCACTAAACAATCAGGAAGGTCATTGATATAAATGAGGAATAATAGAGGTCCAAGCACTGATCCCTGAGGAACACCACTGGTAACAGGTAAGGAAGAAGATTAAGACTGACTAATATAGACTTGCTGAGAACGATTCATAAGAAATGAAGATAACCACCTCACCAAGAGGGGAGTAAACCCATAGCACTCTACCTTATATAGCAGCTTTCTATGAGAGATAGAATCAAAGGCTTTAGCAAAGTCTATATACACAGAATCAATTTTAGAACGAATATCAGTAAGGAGAGTCCATTCATTAAGTGTGATTAGCAATTGGGTACAAGTAGAACGCCTGGCAAGAAAGCCAAACTGATCTTTGGAGATAAGGCTGTTAGAACGAAGAAAGAGTACCATTGATTCATACACAATAGACTCCATTACTTTGCAACAAACACTGGTAAGAGAAACCGGACGATAATTGCTAGGTGATTTATGGGAACCTTTTTTGAAGATGGGACAAACAATTGCCTGTATCCAACCCTGAGGTATACACCTGCAGTCCATAGACATTGTAAAAAGCCTGAACAAATTAATTTACTACTTTATATGTTCGTTTTATGCAACAACAAAAATAACCCGCCTCCCCAGACCTTCATATTCTCTTTCCTTCAATCTGCAGAGCAGGTACTGAGGTCTCAGAAGATGGGCACACTCATCAGTGTCAGTGCTAGGGAAATGGCCAAACATCCTTATGACACGAGGCCAATGTGCAGAACTTCTATGATGAGATCAAACCCAATATCCGCGTACCAACTTGCTGACCAATCTTCAAAGAGTGCTTGTGTATTTGTTGCATGCTGTCTGTGTGTGCATGTGTGCCTCTGACCTCTGCCTTGTTTTGTAATAATTCATATCATGTATTTTACTATGCAATAATTGTATGCAGAGTACTCATGGTCATGTGCTATCCATGTGGTGAAGCATTGCATTCTTTTCCTCAAATATTTGTCAGGAGTCATGAATTTGCCATTATGAAGCCACCAATTTGCACGTGTTGTAGTGGAATTAATTCAAGAAAACTGCTTAATTGATTAATGCTTAACAAAATTACTGTAGCTTGGTTATAAAGTTTACAGCATGTTACATGAACAGGAGAAGAAAGTGCCAAATTTACTGGTGAATCCTTTTAGGTTGTGTGTAGTTAATACGTACTTACAAATTCACTTAATCACCCTGCTGAACAACAGCTGTAACTGTATTTATTGCAGAACCTGTCTCTAGTTCCCCCCCCCCCCCCCACCCCTCCTCTCCCTCCACAACTGTCTGAACTCGTGCACTTTTAAAAAATGCTTAATACGTCCACTGTAAATACACATCGCTTTATGGGACAGAATAAAACTACTGTAAATTAGAACGGTGGATTAACAGCTTCAACACCCTCATTGCCGCCAAGGTCCCAAACAGGTCAACCATGCATCGTAGTCGACAAGCCAAATCTGACCAGTAGAGTTCACACTTGTTATCTCATTGTGTTTTCGCACTGCGTCGTCATGTACATACATGCATGTACATTTAATACCTTGTCACCGAGCTTTCAGCTTTAAAGGATCGTATCTCTATAACTGAACAACATATATAATTGAACTGATCGCAGGTGATCACGATAAAACGATCAAATGTCTAGGTTGCACTAGCACTTTAATCAAAAGCCTGGTGCCCAAGATTATAAACAAATACTATAAATGTGCATGCACGCCTGCCTGGCAATTAGAGGTGCGTTATTCAGGCGTTCAAGGACTTCCTTATACCTCACGACATGTTTTTCGACTGTCCTGCTGGAAGAGAATGTCGTCAATATACACTATACAGGCACGTTGTCTAGTGGAGGTCAGCCAGTACTCGCCCCCCCAGACCCCCGCCCCCCCCCCCCCCCCCCCCCCCCCCCCCCCCACCCCACCCCTCCGATTTCGTTATAACTGTCAGTGGATTAGTTTAAAACTTGAGCACGAATTAAATTAGTGGTCTACTGATATCCGCTTCTTCCCTTTGAGCGTCTGAGCTGCTTGATGTCTAAATGAGTGTGAGTTTAAAATTATAGTTTTACTACAGTGTATGTTAACTCCCACACCAGGCAAAAGTGCATCATGTCTACCGTTACCGTGTGGCTGCTTATGTTGTACACTGCTGACACAGCTCTTGGCCAAAGTGAGTTCCTACATGTATGCATACGACGTAGGACATGAATCCATTTGATGAAAGCATGCATGCAACAAAAAGTTATGCTTTTTATATGGGAGGGGTTGGTATGAACAGAGAAGAAGTACAAAATTGTGTACTAAAAATTACAAGTGCGACACTCCTTACAATAAAGATGCATTGAATTGTGAGCCGAATAAAATGCATAATTGTAGTATACTAGGGTCTATTGGACAATGGTAGTAACTAACCTTGATTTGTACTGTAATTGTGTAGATGAGACGGTAGTCTGGCATTTCGGGTTGTACTTGTCATCCACCTGGCATTACAGGTCCGAACTGGTTTTCTGGACTGGACAAACTGGTTTTGGGACAACTATTTAATCCTCGAGCAGGTTCAGGACAGCACCGGAAGGCTGCAGGAAGCGGTTCCACCCTGGACTCAGATTGGTTCACTGGTGTTTCTGTGTGTGCCTTGTAAGACATTGTGGCGAATTAACTTGGTGTGTCCAAGCTAGACTGTTGGCGCGTAACGGCTGCAGGCAGCGTACCGTGAACACTACAATAATGTAATGACGAAAACAGTAAGCTTATCGAATTAAATTAAATTTACTTAACGGCATGAGTGTACTGCTCTACTGCATGCATACATCTGCACAATTTATAAGAGATGACATCGCAGATAGTCCCGCCTAAATTAAGTGCCTTTTGTGGGAATAGTTGCCCGGCCGGACATTCATTCCTAAAACGAATGCCACCTCCCTCCAGCTAATGAGCTAGGGAGACAAAATCACTGAACACAAATCTAAAATCAGTTCAGCATTCCGAATACCAAAAAACGCATATACTCGACCGAATAGGTAATCGCGAATAGTCAAATAATTTATATTGACTTCAGGCTTCCAGCTACCTTCGCAGCCCATGTTCTCAAATCTGTTGATTGCTCGTGAGTGATTTTTTTTCCCAGAGACGGCAGCTCCAGCTGTAACAGATGCAACATTAGATTGATATGACGACGGCAGTAAGTCTAAAAATAAAAGGATTACATATTTGACAATATGCAATAGACAGTAGAACTTCATAATGTTATATCTTTAACTAATGAGGTTTTCATTGCTGATGCCATTGAAAAACAGATTTATATTTTTGTGGCTCAGTTTGAATGCAAAGAGAAAGATATTTAGAAAATATCTAGAGTAAAATTCATAGAACACACATCCGTTTCATCGTAGCATCATATAACTCCCTCCCTCCCCACTTCAATCGTTCTACTACTCCTATCCAAGATCCAAGTCTCTTTATCACTTTTTCAATAAAGAAATTTGAGTTTTAATCGAACCCAACCCCAAAATCTATCATGTGTGATTAGATATGTGAGACACATCAGTATTGCTCTCACCTGGTGTGGCTGTATGTAATCCGTTTGAAAGGCCTGTCAGAGAATGAATTTGTGATTAAATTTTAGACTGTGCCAACTTGTCCCACATTAATATGTAAAGTACACCACAGAGAGGAAAATACACACTACAAAGTAGCATGCATTGCTTTTATAATTATCCTATACATTTGCTTCAAAATAAGTGATCGTATTTACAGTACAAAATACATGTCAATATTCAGTACGTGCAGTGAATTGAGCATTAAAATATACATAATGAAAATTATACATCATATTCAGTACATGTACGTACGTTCCAAACAGATGAGATGGAAAACCCATTGGGATTAGTTGTTCTTGAAATGGAATAATATCATAACCTAATCTTATCTCTATGAATTAATACATCAACAAAACTAACATATGCATAAATCTACTGCAAATTTCAATGTTTGAAGTTTAGACCAACATTCTGCTCAAAAGAGGTGATCATCTTAGTTTTTGTAAGAATCGTATTGCTCTGATATGTCTGAGGATTCCCATACCCCTGCTTATGTTCTGAGCTGTTGCATACCACTATGTTTAGCAGTATCTTACCTGGAGAACACTTCACTCCAGCATAGTTGTAGTTCTCAACATGGCGCACAGACTGTGCACAGTTGAACAAAGACTCGTACCCTGTGCAGTGAGGAGCCAACATGGGAGGTGATGCCAGAGAGTAGTAGTACCTGGGAACAGCTCCTGAGAAGGGTGGACAATATGGCACTCATGTAGAAGATCACAACAGTCCTTATCTTGAGAGCCCATCTTTAACTGATTGCATACTACAGCTGCATCCGATGACCTCCACCCCTTGTCACCAATACACACGGGGCCCCAGCACCCTCCTTCACACACCTCAACTCTGCCCTCATAACTTGAGTTTCCATTCACCAGTCGAGTGGTTCCATCATGGCATTGACGGCATGATGCTGTTGAAATGGAAAGTGTCACATTTTATGAAATAATAATTCCAAATGTCCCTTACCTTGGCATCTCACACCTGCTGCAACTTAGCCCTGCAATGACATTTCATATACCCAGGAACTCCATGGTAGCAATCAAGAATTTGTTTCTCATAACCAGTACAAAGAATTAGGGAAAAAGTTACATTGGGTATATTGTCATAGTCATAACCAGTGGAAGATGTGAATGCATTAAGGGCCACTGATGCATAATGTAATGTCTGCAGACCGCACTGGCTTCTCCGAATGTCCATTGTGGTTCAGAAACGAGTCCCCAATGATTACCATAACAGATTTGTACAAGTCCTTCAATGATTGCAGATCCTGATGTTGTATATGTTTGATACGTATTGTTAACCAATCGGACATCACCGTCCTGACATTGCCTTAAAGAACCTGTTCAGTTTGCCCATTTCAGCATAATTAAAGAAAGATGTGAAATCACTTGCAGGTAACTATAGTGAGGACGTCTATACCAACCTGGGGCACACTGGACTCCAATTGCATTGTTACAGACTTCAGTATATGATGAAAGACACTGAACATGAGATGCTTCATCTCTTATACTGTAACATATAACTGCTGCATCGATTGTCAAGACATTTCCTCCATGACCAAATATTCCCTCATAAACCAACACTGCACCTGCAATGGATGTAAATGTATTTATTAGCAAAGTCCAGATAATATGACCAAACATGCACCTGAAGATTGAAATCCAAGTTGCCGACATATAATAGCCACTCTTATAGAGTCGGCAGATAATGGTGGTGAATCACACACGGATCTCCAGCTCCCTCCCAGGCATATCTCCACCCTGCCCTCTGAGGGGCCTAGCCCAACCACCAGTTGGAGGCTTCCACTTGCACATTGTGTAGTACCAGTGATGTTGTTAGCTGGAGCAATATTGAACAAGTATTTATGGTCACTCTATGTACAATTTGTACCTTGACATTGTACACCAATGTCTTGATTGTGATCACTACATTTACCAAATCCCAAAAGGGGTGTGGAAGCAGTCTTGCAGCCTAGTCTCATTTCCAGTGCACAATAGAGAACCTGTGTTGAGGATTATGCCTCCTGATCCTCTTCCAAAATTTGATTTTGCAAATAGAGTGGAATTGAAGTATGAATACCCAAGCTGTCTACAGATGACACCAGCCAATGCAGTTTGAAAAGAATGGATTCGCCACAGACTGTGCCCCGCTGGTTCATGTAGCACACCTCCACTCTCCCCTGTAATGATGAGGAGCCACCTACCAGCCTAATGTCCCAATCTGTGCAATTTTGTACAGTGGCTACCAGGCAAAGAAAGAATTATTAAGTAGTTTTTTTGAACAGGAACATTTTATTCATACCAGAACATTGCACCCCAAGAGCTTTCAAAGGGCAATTTGATAGGTTAAAGTTTTCGATATCGAGGTTGAGGAGAGGACAGTCAAGTAGCCGTTGTTCAAGACCGGTACATTTGAGATTCCTTAACCACACTCCAGCACCATATTCAAGCACACCTGTACAAAAGTATAATTATGAATGTGTACATTATTAATACACAGTCCACTTGTGCATGTACCTGCAGCCTTGTAGCCAAGTTGACCACACACCACAGCAGCACTTGGAAAGTTCCAATATAGAGAATTAGAACACACCATTCCCCAAGTTCCATGAGCACATATTTCCACTCTTCCCTCAAAAGGGGTGGAGCCTCCCACCAGACGGACCATTCCATTGGTGCATACACTAGTGGGTATTGCTGCACAAATGAAAAACATGCATCATGGTATAAAGCTGAGACAGAGGATCAGGAAAAATATAAAGTCTTCTCTTCACTTTGGTACCATTTTATAATGCAATGCACATGATTATACCTACCTTGGCACCTTACACCAGCAGTGCACTGATTCGGGCAGTAGGCATAACTTAGGTGATTGCTATAAAATTGCATGTAGCTGTTGCTACAGTCCACCAGCCTTCCAGTTCTGGCATCACATTGGACAGTTAACATAACAAACCCTCCTGTGTAGGATCCATCACATGAGTACATATCCTGTTGCATTGATGGAACTGTATCCAAGCTGTTCACAGACTGTGTTGACTCCACTGGTGTCACTGGTCCATTGATCATCTCCACACACTGCACTCCACTGTTGACCTATGCACACCTCCACTCGTCCCTCCAATGGGGTTGATTCATTAACCAGATGTACATCCCCATTGGAGCAAGTGGAAGTAGGTGCTGTGGGGAAATAACGTGATTACATTAATTGGAGAAATTGCAAATCATATTCTTAAGAAATTAGCAGTTTGCAACAATTAATAATGAACTGTTTTAATGAAGAGCATGTAATCAATAATCAGAGCACAAAGACAAGTCCAATTTCCAATTATCTTCTAAAGAGTTACTATGAAGGTGGGAATATTTTGCATTGCTGCATGGTATACTTAAATTATGCTCCCTATCCCTTACTGAAGACACAGCATTTGCAATTAATGTAATGTATTAATCAAATATGTACCTGGGCAGTAAAGTCCAACATCGTATGTATGGTCACAGAGAGAAGTTCTTATAAAGATATCATATGAAAACTGGTAATTATAAGAATCTGTTATAAAATCAGGACAGTCAGATAGTGAGAGTTCATTTCCTGAGCAGTTAAGACTGTACAGCCATATTGGTCCTGAACCTTTTCCACATTTAATTTCCCGTGGCTCAGCCCCTGTTCAATGGTCATCAAACATTTGCCATACACATTATTCTTTTTACCGAAAGGAGAGAATCCTAATTGACGACAAGCAACAAAAGCATTCGGCACTTGAAAGTAACCGTCACACACAGTTCCCCAGCATCCTTCAAAGCAGACCTCAAGCCTGCCCTCATAAGGAGAGGGTCCTCCTACAAGTCTTATGGAACCATTGGTGCATGTACCAAAGCAGTTAATTGGAATGGGTTCTTGAAAAAGACAATGTATATTATTGGATGAACAATTTTTTGTCAGTGGCTTACTATGCAGTTAACCACTAAGTCACTGCAACCTGTGCAGGTGTAGTATCCAAGAGTGGAATGAATGGAACCACTGCTGTAGCAATCTAACAGCTGTTTGCCATTGTAATCACAGTAATGAACAATGAGAAATGCAGCTGTGTTAGCACTGTATCTGCTGCTGCTGTAGTCACCTGCATCCTTGTCATTATACCCCAACTGTTGACACACCACAGCAGCTTCATATGATCCAAAATGGCAAAGTGGACTGCAGACTCCACCCACTGGTTATGATAGCACACTTGTACACTCCCATTCAGTGGTGATGTTCCTCCAACAAGACGCACGTCTCCATCATTGCAGTTAACTGTGGTGTAGAAAGTCATAGAGACCAGTAAAACATCTTCTGACCACCCTCTTCCCTCTATCCCACTCCCAACCCAGCCATGAACCCTCCTCCCCGTTCCCCGTTCCCTCTGTCAAGAATTATCATTAAATACTTGGGCTGAAACGTGGCGTACACATACTCATACTAAAAATAGCTCTCACTATTAGCATTGATTTGACATATGAAATCTAAATTTGTATGTTTTTAATTATAATAGAAGTGCAGTGCTCAGTCTCTCGCCTGGCAGCTCGGCTGGCCCTGCAGCTGCAGTGTAGCAAATCAAAGGCCATCACGAACATTTACCAGAGGCTTAACCTCACCTTAGTTCAATGCAATGCTAGAGCCTTGCTCTCCCGGTCAAGGTTGCAGCATGCGGAGGGCATGGGTTGAAGGTAGCCTTCACAGGGTGAATTGATGTGTGGGTAAGGTTTAGTGTGTTTATGGCAAGTTTGTTATCAGTGATTACTTTTGTGTATTCCCTGTAATGTTATTATTTTATCATTATTAATAATCATAAGGCCCATCTTTCTGTGAGGGTTGAAGTGGGGTATGGCTTAGCTAGGGACCATGTTAACTCTCGCCCTGCAGATGTCCTTGTTCAGGGATGGGACAGAGGAAAGCCTGTGGCCTTTGACGTTACTGTTGCTTCACCCCTTACACCAGTAACCCTCAACAATGCCAGTACATCTGTGGGAGCAGCAGCCTATGCTGCTGAACTTAGAAAGCATGTGGCCAATGACACCAGATGCCAGGAGTTGGGGTGGACATGTATCCCCCTAGCCGTAGAAACATACGGTAACTGGGGGATGGAGGCTCAGAGTGTTTTTTCCCGTCTCGCCTCTCTACTTGCCATCGGCCAGGCCATTCCCAAACCCAAAATGCTGGGTGACATCTATGGCCACCTCAACATGTCACTGGTGAGGTCAGTGGCTAGGGCCATCATGAGGAGAGAAAATGTCCGGATAGGTTAGTAGAACTGTAGGTTTGTTAGCGGCATCTAATGTAAGTTAGTTATTCTTAATTGTGTTTATCCATTTATCCTGCTGTAACTGTATTCAATAAAATAATAATAAAAGGCAAAAATAATAATAATAATAGCTCAGAGTGTTTTTTCCCGTCTCGCCTCTCTACTTGCCATCGGCCAGGCCATTCCTAAACCCAAAATGCTGGGTGACATCTATGGCCACCTCAACATGTCACTGGTGAGGTCAGTGGCTAGGGCCATCATGGGGAGAGAAAAAATGTCCGGATAGGTTAGTAGAACTGTAGGTTTGTTAGCGGCATCTAATGTAAGTTAGTTATCTTTATTATTATTAATATAATGTAATTGTGTTTGTCCATTTATCCTGCTGTAACTGTATTAAATAATAATAATAATAAACAGCCCTTGCAGTTGAGGCCCGTAAGCTCCACTCAAATGGTCCGAAATGCCAAGAGTCCTGCATTCCGTTAGCTGTGGAGACTTTTGGCAATTGGGGCAAGGAGGCCCACGATACCTTCTCCAGGCCGGCATCCTACCTGGCCATTCACCAGTTCTCCCCAAAATCAGCAGTTGTGGCAGAAATTAACGGCCGGTTGAATATAGCCCTGGTTCTTTCCATTGCCAGAGCCATCCTGGCCAGGGAGCTCCCACCCTCCTAACTGCTATTAGGTTGTGCCTTGGGGGATAATGTGTTGTATATGTATTATTATTGTTGTTATTAATTAAATAGTTTAATGGAGTAACTGTATGTGTATGAATAACGTGTACACTATTTTTTTTAAACCAAAAAAAAAAATTGAAAAGTAATAAAATAATATCATAATAATAATACCCACTGCTTTGGCATCCACTTGGCAAAATTACTTCAGAATGTGGAGTGCAGCAGGGTGATCCCCTGGGCCCTTTGCTGTTTTCTTTAGCCCTCCACAAGTTGGTGTCTAGCATTGATGCGGATGATGGTTGCTTTGACTTACTGTTGCAGGCCTGGTACCTTGACGACGGGGTCCTTGCAGGTAGTTATCCTGCAGTGCTCTGAGCTGTGCATCTGATAGAGGAGTTGGGCCCTACTCTGGGCATCCATATCAATCTAACCAAGTGTGAACTTTATGGCAGAATGGGCAAGACTTCCTTCCCCCCTTCGGTGAGATGCTCACTCTTGCCTAACATTGACATCCTTGGGGTACCAATAGGTGACTGTTTGCATTGTGCTCGCCTAATTGAGGAGAAAATCTCTCAAGCTAAGGTGTTGCTATCAGCTTTGGCAGAAGTTGCTGCAGCTGATCTTCATGTGGCAACTTCTCTCCTTCGGATGTGTGGTTGCAAACTAGTTCACCTAGCTAGAACCACTCCTTAGCCTTTCCTTTGATTCCCTGCAGTTCTTTGATGAACAGTTAAGACATTGTTTTTCTTCATGCTTGGCAGTCGACATTCCTGATGTTCATTGGCAGCAAGCGCAACTTAGCCTCAGTTTTGGAGGTCTATGTTTTCGTTCTCTTTCTCACCACTGTTGTGCTGCGTTCATCTCTTCTTTATCTCTCTCAGGTATACGTAGCACTAGCAATAAGCATTTGGTAAATGCCATTTCTAGATTCAACACCCTTGTATCCCCTAGCAATGTCATCACAATAGATGCTATTTTATCCTCTCCTCCTTCCCAGCAGGCCTTGTCTAAGAAGTTGGACAGTCATCTTTTCAACTAAATTTTGATGACTTCCTCTCATGCTAATAATGCTTGTCTTCTTTCCTCTTCTGCTCCTTATGCTAGCTCTTGGCTGTCAGTTGTTCCTTGGGTTGGCCTTGGGTTGCATCTTGACTCTCCAGAGTTCAATACTGCGGTGAAGTGGTGGCTTGGCATGAATTCTTCTGCTAGATCATCCTGTCCTTTCTGCCGGACATTGCTTTGGACCCACGTAGTCACCATGCAGTTTCATGCAGACATGGAGTTCATGTAGTCATTAGACACAACCGCCTGCGAAACATCATTGTTGATTTGTGCCGTCGGGCTCCCTTTCTGTATGTGTTTAAGTTGGTAGAGGTCTGATGGGTTCTCACGATTACTCACCGCCAGCTGATGTGCTTGTTGATGGATGGGATAGGGCTAAGTCAGCTGCTTGTGATGTCACCATAGCCTCTCCTCTTACCCCACCACCCTGAAGGAAGCCAGCATCCATGAAGGAGCAGCTTCCTTGGCTGCTGAGACTAGGAAGCATGCAGCCAATAATGCTAGATGCCAAGCGCTTGGATGGACATGCATTCCTCTTGCAGTGGAAACATTTGGGAATTGGGGAAAGGAAGCACGATACTTTTGCTCACGCTTGGCTACTCTGCTGGCATTAAGACAAGGACATTCCAAGTCTACAGTAGTCAACAACATCTATGGTTGCCTCAACCTCTCTCTAGTGAGGTCTGTGGCAAGGTCCATTATGGGCAGAGAGAGAGTTGGTTTGAAAAATGTGTAGTGTTTAGTTCTTTTGGTGTATTGTTGTATTTATGAGTTTTGATGGATAATTTTTTATATATACATGCATAATGTAACTATTACTATGTACAGTATTGTATAATAATACTATTTTATAATATACCACACATAAACACACTCTCATGCAATACAACAATTTTTATACTAAAAACTCTTCCTCTTCACTGTCCATCTTAATTGTTCCCAACACAGAAGCTGCATTGCCACGTTGGACGGCAACTGAGTATAATAATTATTATTATCCTGTACGTGTATTTATTCCCATTCGTGTATTCTCTTGTATCTTGTATTGCTCATAATAATAATAACAATTATAATTAAAATTCATACCATCTTCAGCGCATGTCAACGTGCCTCATTATCTGCTCGCCTGGAGGCAGGATGTCGTTTAGGCAGTAGCGAACTCAGAACTAGGCCTGCTGATATTCTAGTGTCAAGTTGGGGAGTTAAAGATACTGCTGCTTTTGACATCACAGTAACTTCACCGCTAAGTCCCAAAATTGTTTCAGAAGCAGGGGTTTCTGCTGGGGTAGCTGCAAAAGCTGCAGAATCATAAAAACATGAGCAAAATGACACAAAGTGTTCAGAGCTTGGTTGGCAGTGCATTCCACTAGCAGTGGAAACATATGGAGCCTATGCAATGCTTTCTCCTGCATAGCCATGCGCGAAGCCATCCTCACAAACTGTAGCAAATCCCAAGCCTTGGGGGATCTATATGGCAGACTGAGCATTGTGCTTGTGAGAGCAAACGCCAGGGCTATCCTTGCTAGATCCTTGCAGATGGCAGACATGCAGGTCGATGCAATCGACTACTGATCTTTCTGTGTGTATATGTGTGTTTATATGTGTGAATAAGAGTGCCTTCCATAATGCTGTTGTTTTAGCTATCATAGCCATTACCATAATTGGCATTGCCGGATTTATGACATTTCGTATCAACAAAAAAATCCTATGCTGTGAAGAAATCTGATGCAACTTCCATACCACACAGTTCTAATCAGGAGCTCTCTGAACCATTCCTATCAGCCACTGACCCATCTACTAATGCCACAGTTGGGGAAAGACCTTTAAGCAAAACTGGTGCAATACTACCTGCTGCTCAACACGAGAAGCAGACACCCACTGTGCCTAATCAACCGCTGGAATACAACACCCCATTGGGTGCTGATGTGGCATCCTCATCTGTGTACTGACCAGCAACTCTACTGCTGCTAATTATAAGCCTGCTTTGTTTTACTGAACATTAGTTGTGAGCATGTGTAATACTATAAGCTTATGTAACTGTATTGATAATGCATTATGCATATGAGCTATTCTAATTCCAGTATGCCTACATGCATTCATGTTCACACAATTAAAATAAATCTTATTGTGCCTTCATATGTTGTAATAACAATTTAAATCATCTCAACTAGAAATTGGAGGGATGTGACACTAGGAATGCATGTGAATAGTGGTGTACAGTAAAAGGAAGTAGTCAACAAAAATGAAAGTTTTGACATCCTACCAACATACTAAAGGTAGATTTATTTCATCTTTCTTTGCAGTTCACTTACATTTGTTTCCATCCCTTTTGGCACTACTGCTGCTATTTGAATGGGAACTTCTCAAATTAATATCTTCAATTAGCCATGCCTTGAATGGGTCACACTTGGCAATGCAAGCTCTTAAGTCCACCCAAAACTGGCTAGCTCTGATCTAGAGCTATGCAATTTATCTAAACAGCTCACTTGGCATGCTGTTAACGCTGTTCATCCAGTAAAAATATTTTCCAAATACTTTATTTTGGTACACCTCTTACAGCATTCACTGCCTTGTTTTATAGTGGTGACCCAACAGAGCTAGTTACTTTCTTAACAGGCTTGCTGCTATTAATATTCAAGTTGCATGATCTGCACGATAAAAATAAACCATTTATTTGCTGCATTAACTGCAATATCATCAAATTGTATCCCATATACTTCCTTTGGACTGTAGGTGTTTTAGTCGTGCATGTGGAAGGTATATGGGATATAGAAACAATTCATCATAGCTTGGAGTTCCGTACGTAAATAATAACTTTCATAGCTTGGTGGATGAACTTGTTAACTATGCTTAGTGCCTCCTTCATCACTAGCACTGCTTAAAATATTAATCACCACTTGCATTGTACAGTATCTTTAATCAATTACTTCTTTTTTTGCATTGTACCTTGATAACGGCCTATGCCCAGTACAAGAACATATCTCATA
This sequence comes from Ephydatia muelleri, assembly GCA_013339895.1. Lineage (NCBI taxonomy): Eukaryota > Metazoa > Porifera > Demospongiae > Spongillida > Spongillidae > Ephydatia > Ephydatia muelleri. Next base: position 3,170,514 of record JABACO010000010.1, read on the forward strand.
CTACTCATTTACTTCAGTAATATCAGATGAAATCACAAATAAGTGCTCTTACAACTCTTCTTGTGTACCCTCATATGCCAGTGGCTGTAGCTTCATTAGTGGCTCAAATTCACTAATGCCACCCAAAGAATACTATTATGAGCTATGGTAGTGCCAAATGTAGCCATGCTGATCAATATTTGTGTCCAATACATGTGTCTTTCTTTCACCTATTATTATATGTGTGTTGCAAGAGTCTTTGCATTTTAATCACCGTTGCTCATACTCAAGTTCACTTACTTCATGTATTAGAACCTTTTATCATGAGAAAAATATACATTTGAAAATATATAAACTTGCCTGGCATGAATTTAATTCCATTACTGACTGAAAGCCCTGTTGAGTGCCTTCCTAATTTCAATTGACTTGGATAAATCCTCCAGGTGTTTGGTCAATTGCTGTGGAACATACCTCTCCTATTAATCTGTAAAGCTGTGGTGATGAAGGCTATTGGTGTGGATGTCAGTGATCTGAGTGGCACTAACCAATTATGCTAAATAATAGAGGATTGAAGGAGCAGTACATGACATGAGGTGCTTCAAAAAGTTCTAAAGTCAGTCTGGGGCCTCTTATTAATAGAGGCAAAACAAAAAATGCTGTTGAGCAAATATGGTGCTAATTTGGAACAGCCACATTGTGGCCACAGTGCTCCAGGCTTCTATTTAAAGAAATCCCTAGTGATTTAATGCTATAGACAAGTTAAACATGATCGAGGAAATACAAGCCACAGACAAAAGAGTGAATGAAGTTCAATATTCTACGCGACTCAGTTGCATTCATAACTGCTGGAGATTTGACACTGGATTGCAGTAAATGTCTACTGCATACAGGTAGACTGTCTCCTTGATCTCTAAAAAGCAGACTAACAGTACAACCAAAGACCTATTTTGTTGGCGCATGTTTTTAAGGCCTTCAATAATGCGTCTTTGAAAGTAAATGATCCTCCTACCATCACACGCAACCCCACTGTACATTAATCGCATAGTTGATGGACCTGACCTGCTGAGAGTGTCCACATACATATTTAATACTACATCCATTGGACTATCTATTGACCAATTTAATTTACTGCACATGAGGAGAAATAAAACATATCTACATGTATGGCCACCATCTGAACACGACACTGATTAAGCCGACTCAAGAGCTGCGTGTATACGGAGCAGAAGTGCATTGTTCTACATGGCACCATAGAGTGCACGCAGCGTGCATTGTAGGTGCTGTGTAATGACCTATTACCAGGCATAACAATAATCATAATTTATAATAATAAAAGCTTCGTACTAGCAAATTGCTAAAAAAAAAATAACGTGCCTGCACTTCTTTTCGTTGCTTCATTCATTTGTCCAACGTGCACGCACTCGAGACACTTATCAGATTAGCATACATGGTGCCTGCACGTACAAGGAATTCCAATGTTTTTTGTTCTTCTATATTCGGTATGACATGTGATGGCGGATAACAAACTTGACCTGTTGATTTATAAAGCTATTCACGCATAACATATGCTTTCCATAATCAGGTGTGCCATGTGAGTGCGTACCAAATCAACAGCTTTATGAATGTTTGTACTATATACATTACGTGACTATATTTAAAAACATGAATAAAATGAGTGATTGTGTGTGGTGCGTCGAATTAAAGTGGCAGCGGGGATACGCATCTGAATGAATATGTCCTCACCCTTTACCCTATATGTAGGACTATTGTACAACTCTCAGATGCCAACTCTTCACTTGTCTTCAGTATAAGATGGATGCAAATTGTTGGCCGGATTCTGGCAAATACCTTTGGCAGAAAAGACTACGACAATTCTTAATTCGAATATAGTCAAGTAAGTGTAAATGTACGAGTACGAGTACTGTACACTACAAACATTCATAAATTGTTGATGTGGTGAAGCGGTACGCATTCCACACCTCATTATGGAAAGTGTCAATTGTCCATGAATAGCTTTGTTTATCCCCTCGTCATACCAAATGTAGTAAATTGGAGCCCTTGCAAATGCATGTAGTAGCAGATAAAATGAAAAGTTCCAGCACAGGTTTTGGTTCAAAAAAACTACCGGGGGCCTTTAGTGCGCCATAACTTTTTCATAAGAGGGTAATGAGATTTTAATTGGTATCGGCCTAACCAAATGGTATATGGAAATGATGCAAAGGAACATCTTTTTGATCAAAGAGGAATAGAGACAGACACCGAGAAGACGTAATCTATTAAGGAATGAAGGCACCACAAAATGCGTCAGAACTCAGACGCTTTACGAGTATGCCATGCATACATGGCAACCATAGAGCGGGAACGGTTCTCTATATAGTAACCTAGCAGATCTCACCAAACATTAGTTACCCCAACTTCTTAGCAATTATAAGACTTCAACGTAGTCATGGGGTCCACCCCAAGACTAAGCCTTAGTTTCAAGGATGAAAGAAGACTTGTTGAAACCGACAATACTTGCCCGATATGGAACATTAATGCATCAACAAAACTGTGCGCGATGCGTCTGCATATAGCTTGGAGGCCAGTGGCTGCAGCAGCCACCTCCACTGATACTCATCTTCGCCTTGCATGCAACATTTGATTATACCGGCTCGCATATTAAAAACTTCTATACAACAGTTGACACTCTGTCCAGAGCTCCGTGCAGCACTGCAGAATAAGGTACAATCTTTGAGGAAGGAGCATGCACAGGCGATAATGGAATTGCTCACCTCCAATTTACTAGCTAGCAAGGAACTTTTTAAACAATATCGAAGATCACAAGCATCAGATCCTGTCTGCTTCCGAGTTCTCAACTACTGCCATAATGATTGGTAAGGCAAGTAGAGTACTGAGGAGGCGGCCTCGTCATGCCATGCATCCGTGTAGTGGCCAAGTCTTTCTCATGAAACAAGCAACATGGTTGAACAATGCTTATGTGTGTTAAAGGTAGCACACCTTACATGGAACTTATTTTACCTATCTATCCTTGCATGCAGAGAATTGCAAGTGATGTGTTGAGGACATTTCAATTTAAGCACGTCAGAAGCTTACAAATTAAAGCAGAAACAGATTTAGAATTTTGACCAACACCAGCTGGATCAGCAATCAGGCCACCAAACAAATAGTTATATCCGATCCGAAGTAAGGGAAATGTGCTGTTAACTGTGTACATTATGATAATGACGTGCAACTAATTTCTAATCAAAGCTCGTAATTTCCGCCTTCGCCAAGTAATAAAATCTTTACTCTTTAGTCAAAATAATTGGTTTCATTTAATACAATTTAGTCTGGGAGATTATGTCTTTTGGCCCTAACCAATTGAAATGGTTGAGTCGTAATGGCTATACATGTATATTTGCCGTGGGACGCACATTTAACCATTCCAACTCATTACATGCACCGATTCGAACGAAATAAATTATGGATGTGTTGTGTCGCAAATCAGTGTCAGCTAGTGCAGCTACTCTGCTTGTATAGGTGTGAACTCACTGGAATGCTATATGCTACGCGTATAATATGCATGCCGTTTCATTAATATTTCCATTGGGCGCTGATAGTAATCGTACAAGGGAGGAGGGCCATGATATTCCAAATGTACGGGGGATCTATTTATAGTCCAGGGGAATTTAGTTAGTTAGTTGCCCCTCCCCCCCTCTGTGACGTACATGGAATGCAGCTCGGGAATAGCCATCGATAATTAATTCTGGACTACGAGCATAGAAGAATGCATGTTTAAATAATACAGTGTAGTATTTTCAATGTCGTGTTTATCATACAGGTGCCATCCGCCCCAGATCACCTTACATCGCTCGGCTTAAGCCAATGAGCTGTTCTGCAGCATGAAAAAAGAATCATATATACGTGCGGTATGCGTTTTAAGAGAACTTTAGCTTCGATAAGGGGTGGGGGCGTACAGCGCTCCCTATACGCTGCGTTTCGACAACTCTACGTAGAAGAACGTACATCATACAGTGCGGCTTTCATGGTGCTCTAAACGATTTCGTGGTCATCTTATACGGTATTTACGGTTAAAAAGCGTTGGTTTCTGGGGCTAACCCGAATTTTTCATACTGACCCCCCCCTTTTGCTAAAATCCTGTTACTGCATGACCAGTGCGGGCAGATGCATGCATTTTATAGTTTACAGCCATTACACGACTGCTATACGACGGATATAGGCAATCAGTGAAGGAAAGTAATCTCATCCATTGCTGCTGCTTCAATCCCGGGTCAAAATCTCATACGCCTGATCTGCTTCATCGTTGGACGTCCTCGTTCCCTCACTGTTTGTACTATCTTGGTGACCACCTCTGGGTGCTAGTACTGCGTAGACTCCGGCTGCAACATACAGAAAGCCCATGCACTCAACACAGCACAAGAGCAAAAATATGACACAGCTGTGGTACACGCATTATATGTGACGATTGTATAGATATGCATTTCGAATGATTGCTTACTATTCTGCGTTACTGCCGTCGTATCTATAGGCTCATACTCAGACGCACCTGTGTGTATCAAGGATCAACTCAATTCATGAGGGCATGATAAAACCCCCACCCGCCCTATAATGACACGCACACTCTACCCTATACCTTCTTTGACAGTTTTTGCTAGTTGAACTTTCAAAAATGAGCTGGTGTTTCCGAACGAGCCGCTCCCGGTCGAATAATCTGAGGTGGCTGACAGCTCTGCCAAAGTTGGGCATGAAATAATAATAATAAGCTTTACATATACGATGTGCCCACCCACCCTCATTAGTCGGCAAGGGTTGTTCAGTACCACGAGCAGAGTCCCTGCCGATCAGTGTGTGCGTGTCTGGCCTATCTTGCGAAGGTGTCCTTGCTACCCGCGGTGGCTTCGGTAAAATTGGAGGTTTAGATCCAATTGACCCACTAGACCGAATTGCATCCACTTCGCCTTGGACACCACTATCTATAGAAACAGTCCAGCTGCTTTGAGGGGTTAAATTACACTTAAATGCTTACTTGGTTTATATGACTTGCGACGGGGAGGGTCAGAATGACAAGCCATTCTGGACACTTCTTGAATGACACCCGCGATTTTTAAAGACTGCAATTCTGAGAAAGCTGTATCACCTAGCTTGGCTTCTGATCTTGCCTTTTTTAATTTCGTCTTCAGATTGTCCGTTGTCTCTTGTATTTCGCAGAGAATTTGTTCCGCCCGATGATAAACTTCGTCATCGTCTGCTGATAGTATTTCTCTAAGGTGCTCAATTTGTTTCACCAACCCTTCGGCTTGAAGTAAGGCTTGGTCGAATCTGGCTTTGAGATTGGCGTCTTTCGGTGACAGCAGTTTTGCTTTGCCTATGGCTTCCCCATCGGGCTGCCGTCTTTTCTTATCTTGCTTGGCCCAGTCTTTTATATGTTTATCAATTTCTTTAGTTATGTCGTTCCTCTTCACGTGTTGGACCACTTCTTTAAGTGTCTCGGGCTGCGTGAGCGTGAAAATTCCCCGCTCCAGCAAACCTTCCAACACTTGCAACGCTGTCACTTCGCTGTATTTGTATTTTTTCTGGGAGCTGATAAAGAAACACCAGTTCTTCACAGTCGCTTTTATTTAGCTTCTTGGCGACGTCAATAACAAGTTTCCTCTGTCTTATAAGATTTTCCATTTGTTTAACTGTCGATAGAACAAGGGGAAGCTGTCGACAGAACACTTACAGTGTAAATATAGCACAGATGACGTGCATGAATGGATGTTAGGTTGCTATAATTAAAACACGTTTCAGCGGTTTCACATTACGGTATTTTGGTATTTTGGTACGTTGGGTCCAGGAGAGTAGTGTGGGTAATGTTCAGTGGACCTTTTTGTCGCTATGTGCTAAGTATGAACTACATGATATGGGATGAAACGGGTCCCACGGGTAGTATAAAACATTATAAAAATACATCGCGTTTGATCGCTATATAGTTTCCGAACGGTTAAGGCTATCAGCTTCCGATTTTCAACACTTCATACTACACCATTTTTCTCTGTGGCAATCCACGTTGGTGCCTTGCACAAGCACAGTGTCGACGTTACAAGGTCCGGTACTCCACGGGGTTCAAAATCTCAGGTAGGAGCGTTCAAACTGCATCAAATTCGGTGTAATGGTAGTGGGGTTCTATCGCTATTGATGCTGTGTTCTGTTCGTTAATTTTTACTTTATCCGTTACGGAGATACAGCTGCTGTGCAAAGTCATTTTTCAGCACAATTATTGCATGCAACCCGCGTTCCGTTCTCCCATTCTACAATAAATTTTGATAACATCTTTCTCCATTCATTCTCTGCCTTGAAATAAATTAGCCTCTCGGCTAGCCGTTTGCAATTATTTTTGCCTCGCCCAGGAGTGTGTTTATGTAGGTAGATTAAAAGAAAAATGAAGAGGACTTCTCATATCGCAAGACGAGCCGGGACTGTATATGCAATCTTAAATTAGGAGGATTGGCAAAATTCCTATTGTATGTCATTGTAAGGGTCACCCATACAATGACTCCATCTATCACAGACCACAAAGCTTATTACATTAATTCTCACACATGTACAGTATTGGACCTGATTCGAGCCGTTGCCGGATTTAAAGGCAATTGCTCAGCAGGCAAGACCTTTAGGGGCCTGTCAAGGTGCTAGCAAATTATTTCATAATTTAGTAATATTAGTACAAAGCCAGTACCACACCCTGTCCCGAGACCCCATACCTCACACCAATGTAATGTGTATATAAGGGTACCATCAACTCACAAATCAAAAGTTTGTAAAGCTGGTGCCTCCAATGCTGGATCGAAGTTGATTATGTTTTGATTGATTATATTTTGATTGATGGTACATCAATGAAGACATGATCACTGTCCTTATCACCATTCTTCACATTCTTATGAGATGTGGTTTGTGAGGAGGTACGTATATGTGTCAAGATTACTATCCCCTCAGTTAACAGACTGTCTAAAAACAGCTTGGTATGGTACATAATCAGGTAGCATATGTGAGGGTTCAATATAAATCAGTGACCATCTATCACATTAACCCTTCTACTGGCAAAGCCAATTACTACGTACTTAGCAAAGTGGTATGACCTGGAAACAACTGATCAATATGTTGTTGACTACAAAGTGTTAACTGTTTAGATAAACAGAATGGCTTTAGTATAGTACCTGAGGCACAAGTATGGTCTTTTGCCCATGAAAGTGGTGTAGCGTATATTTCAGTAAACTATGTAGCCACCAGATAACTAACATCCTATTGGATGAATAATGCAATATAATGTACATGTATTAGCTCCAGATTGAATATGCATATCCCACTATCCCAGATGTTCTCTCACGTCCACCACCCTCTGGTGACTTTACACTATCACTGATGATGGATGATTACGCATCTAGCAGGGATCACACCACACAGCATACTACATTATATGCTTACCAAGAATAGGAGATGGAGGCAGCTCAGTCAATGTGGGCTTCTGATCAGGTTCAGCACCAGTTGGAGGAGGATGAGCATCAGGTGGAGGATGTGCATCAGGTGGAGGAGAAGCATCAGGTGGAGGAGGATGAGTATCAGGTGGAGGAGAAGCATCAGGTGGAGGAGGATGAGTATCAGATGGAGGAGGAGCATCAGGTGGAGGAGGATGAGTATCAGGTGGAGGAGGAGCATCAGGTGGAGGAGGAGGATGAGCATCAGGTGGAGGAGGAGCATCAGGTGGGGGATGAGCATCAGGTGGAGGATGAGCATCAGGTGGAGGATGAGCATCAGGTAGAGGATGAGCACCAGGTGGAGGAGGATGAGCATCAGGTGGAGGAGAAGCATCAGGTGGAGGAGGAGCATCAGGTGGAGAAGGATGAGCATCAGGTGGAGGATGAGCATCAGGTGGAGGAGGATGAGTATCAGGTGGAGGAGGAGCATCAGGTGGAGGAGGAGCATCAGGTGGAGAAGGATGAGCATCAGGTGGAGGAGGATGAGCATCAGGTGGAGGATGAGCATCAGGTAGAGGATGAGCACCAGGTGGAGGAGGATGAGCATCAGGTGGAGGAGAAGCATCAGGTGGAGGAGGAGCATCAGGTGGAGGAGGAGGATCAGGTGGAGAAGGATGAGCATCAGGTGGAGGAGGAGCATCAGGTGGAGGAGGATGAGTATCAGGTGGAGGAGGAGCATCAGGTGGAGGAGGAGCATCAGGTGGAGGATGAGCATCAGGTGGAGGAGGAGCATCAGGTGGAGGATGAGCATCAGGTGGAGGAGGATGAGCATCAAGTGGAGGATGAGCATCAGGTGGAGGAGGATGAGCATCAGGTGGAGAAGGATGAGCATCAGGTGGAGGAGGATGAGTATTAGGTGGAGGAGCATCAGATGGAGGATGAGCATCAGGTGGAGGATGAGCATCAGGTGGAGGAGGAGCATCAGGTGGAGGATGAGCATCAGGTGGAGGAGGATGAGCATCAGGTGGAGGAGGAGCATCAGGTGGAGGATGAGCAACAGGTGGAGGAGGATGAGCATCAGGTGGAGGAGAAGCATCAGGTGGAGAAGGATGAGCATCAGGTGGAGGAGGAGCATCAGGTGGAGGATGAGCAACAGGTGGAGGAGGATGAGCATCAGGTGGAGGAGGAGCATCAGGTGGAGGATGAGCAACAGGTGGAGGAGAATGAGCATCAGGTGGAGGAGGAGCATCAGGTGGAGAAGGATGAGCATCAGGTGGAGGAGGAGCATCAGGTGGAGGAGGATGAGTATCAGGTGGAGGAGAAGCATCAGGTGGAGGATGAGCATCAGGTGGAGGAGGATGAGCATCAGGTGGAGGAGGAGCATCAGGTGGAGGAGGAGCATCAGGTGGAGAAGGATGAGCATCAGGTGGAGGAGGAGCATCAGGTGGAGAAGGATGAGCATCAGGTGGTGGAGGAGCATCAGGTGGAGGAGGATGAGTATTAGGTGGAGGAGGAGTATCAGGTGGAGGAGGAGCATCAGGTGGAGGATGAGCATCAGGTGGAGGATGAGCATCAGGTGGAGGAGGAGCATCAGGTGGAGGAGGAGCAAGCATCAGGTGGAGGAGGAGCATCAGGTGGAGGAGGAGCATCAGATGGAGGATGAGCATCAAGTGGTGTAGGGCTGTACTGTGAAATGGTTGATCAGGTTACCCTTGGGAAGCACCATGTGAGAGCCCTTCACTATCATTGTAGGTGTCTACAAATTAAAGGTACCATTTATTAATGCTGCAACCATGCATGCAAAGTAAACGCTTATACCTTTGATCAAAATCATTTTATTGCAAACCACAAAATGCCCATCCGATTGGGACTGATGTTTCTAGCCATGTGACTAAAAGTCAACAAGCTTGCACTATCAATTTAAGGTGTATGAATGAAATAAATTAAACCTTATCACTACATTCCTTACAGGAGATGAGGGGGTGGCACATGAGATCTGTATTTGGGTAGGAGGTGCAGCTATTTTGGGGGTCTGAGGCAGCAGCTCTTTGATTATTGAAAAATTTAAGACCTTACTGTTCAATAAAATAACATTACTAACTTTTATACATCTAAGACCACTACTACAAATACCCACTCCTATATACCTACAGTAGCCATAGGGCTAGCGGACATGAAACTAATTATATTCAAGTAGGATATGAAACCAGTAGGTTCTGGTGATAGGATAGTTCTTAATCGTCCAATACAAAAGTAGTAACTACAGGTTCTGGGCATTTCAGTGTTAGCTTCAGACCCTGGCAATATTGCCACAAAAGAGGTGGTACATTCGCTTGAGCTGTGTCATTTGTACTTCAATCGCTGCTTGTAGTATACATTTCAAAATTCATTATATGTCATGATGAAATGTATACCGTGATATTACAATTAACTGAAATCAGGCACTAGGGGACCATGTGCGCCTGGCTGCCACACTATTACCTAGTTCCACCACTGCACACACACACACACACACACACACATACACACACACATACACACACACACACACATAATGAGCAAGGTGATAATTGCAGTGACGCAACTAGCCTGGGCAATAGCTTGGTTATGTTCCTTCAGGAATGAAATGTGCTCTTTTTTTATCACTGCAGGGATGAGTGTAACATATGTCTTAATGTCCCTGATGTCTACATATTCACAGTCCACCTGAATTGCTCGTACCACCTCCAGGAAGTGTTCTTCCTGCTTAACGATAGATTTTTCCAGAGCTGTAAATAAAGTATAATCAAAAATGACGATTTCTCTAAACCGGTGAGGGTTTCATCACTCCACACTGGTGATAGATCCCTCACTCCACACTGGCGATGGATCCCTCACTTCACACTGGTAATGGTTCCCTCACTCCACAGGTTCCATCACTCCACGCTGGCGATGGTTCCCTCACTCCACACTGGTGATGGATCCCTCACTCCACACTGGTGATGGTTCCCTCACTCCACACTGGCGATGGATCCCTCACTCCACACTGGTAATGGTTCCCTCACTCCACACTGGTGATGGTTCCCTCACTCCACTCTGGTGATGGTTCCCTCACTCCACACTGGTGATGGTTCCCTCACTCCACACTGGCGATGATTCCCTCACTCCACACTGGTGATGGATGGTTTCACACCATACAGGGATCATACCACACAACACTGATGGATAGCTATATTACATGGACTGCTTACCAAGATGAGGAGACCTCTGGTCAGAAGGAGCTTCAGGTGGATGAAGGGATGTACATGTAGGTGCAGTTGGCTGAACTGTTGGTACTTCTGGTAATTGGTTGTGAAGAGGTGGATCAGGTGGCCCTTGTTCTTCTCTGTTAGTGGCTACAGATGTGCCAAGTGCGCAAACATGCCATTAAACTGCGATTCCAATTGCTTTTTGCATAGCTTTTTAGATATGCTATTCCCATTATTAGTTGACTGATGAGTACAATTGTTACGCGAAAAAGAACTAACACTAATGTCATGTTAAATGGCGCTTGCTATCAAAATGTACAAACATTGAATACGATTTCTTTCATTCTTAATAATTTACGATAAATAGCAAAATTAATGCTTATTATACCACTTCCATTAATGAAATTCAAGCAAACGCACGTAAAATGAAACACATAGAATAACGCGCCATTGAGGTTAATTGATTAAACAGTTTCAGCTTACCGTAATATGTGATATTTATTAAGACTGGTGATAACACTTCGTTCAACTTGAATACTTTGGCCACGTTTTCCAGTGCCTTGTATAACTTAACATTTCAAACTCGGTTGCATCACTTCTATTACTATGGTGTTTAATAAATGAAACTGTTTCCTAACTAATTTGATGTTGAGTTTCATTTGTTTTAAAGTATGACCAGTTGAATTTGTCATTATAAAAAATTAAAAAAAATTATGAAGTTCCAACAACCAATCGCGATCATTTGCCAAAAAAAGTATTGAAACAATTAATTCAAGTAGAAAAAAAATAGTAGAAGCAGTGTCGACCTCCCACTCAGCAGAAAAGAGGAACAATTCGTTAATGCAAGTTATTCTAATATGGGGGAGTATCACAAAAAGCGTTCTGTTTATGTGTTCATATGGTGAAATGCGCGTTTGTATGTGGATATCAGCCCAGTAAGGCGTTACCTATCGTTAGCTCTTTCACCTTCTCGGCCGCCTCCCCCCCACGGCTTTTGATGTCCCTCTCTGTGTCTGCCTGTACTCGTGCCCCCTTGTACACAAACTCCACCCCCTTGTGCACGGACTCCACCCCCTTGTACAGTGGAGGCCATTAGTGCACAACTAATCGAACTGTTGCATCGCCTACCACCATAAGACAAGAGGGTACCCTGTGATGCACACCCCCTCCTCCAGCTCATCCAGGACGTCATACACCTTCCCGTATGTGGCCTGGGGACCATACCTTCCAACCCATTTCATCAAGGCCTCTAATCTCTGGTCCTCTCCGTCACGATAGCGATCTTCTATGTCTTTACACAGCAAAAAAACCTCGCGAATCATACTTATGATATATCAAGTGATTTTGCTGTGGAAATCACACACAAAATCATCGGATGATCTGATAGTAATTCGAAATGAAGAATCACTGACAAATCATATGAAAATCACAATTGGATTTAATACATGATTTTTACCGAGAATCACTTCAAATTTCAAATGAGTAATCAATCAAAGATTTGTGCCCGATTTATCATGTGATTCAGCATGTGAAATCACATGATTAATCATATCATAATCATTTCTCATGATTGTTCAAATGATTTGTCATGTATCATGAAAAATATAAATACAAAAATGAATACTGTGGTCATAAAAAATAATCACCATAGATGGAAAATGGAAAGATAAAAAGGATAAGCAGAATTTAAAAAAACTTAGTTCTCCACATGTTGACTTTGTTGCTGACGAGAAGCTCGAGCTCTTGCAAGGTTCTCCAAACGTTTCGTTTTGTTCTGGGCTGCCGCTTCCTCGTCATCAGAACTGACAACAGGTGAAACAGCACCAGCATCAATTCTCACAGTGCCTTAATTGCTTCAGCATCTCCAGCATTAAGTTCACCCTTTTGTATCGCCTCCTGTACTGCTTTATCACATGCAACCTGGACAGATGAAGTTGTAGGTTAGTGCATGACTATTCAAATATGAGTACTTACATATGCAAGACGATTTCGCTTCAAAGACATACGTCTTTGCCTTCTTTTTTCATCATTCATGTTCATGATTGTAGTGTTCCTCCGGCTTGCATAGTATGCCTTGATTCTTTTCTTCAAGTCACCTTTAGAAGGCATTGGAAGCTTATACAGTTGAAGGTGACTCTCAACTGATTGAAGTATTCTGGTTTTGAGATCATCATCTATACCACTCCAAGGTGTCTCTTTTAATGATCTGTCCAGTTGTTCAACATACTCTTCAAACACTACCTGAAGTATTTTCTGTGAATTGATTTTTCATGATATGTCACGTGACCAAAAAAACAGTGCTTACCAACGGAACAACTGTTTTTGAAGACGTTGGAACGCTATTTCCTGAGAAAGGGGGGGAGGGGGGGGGGGGGGGGGGGGGGGGGGGGGGGGGGGGGGGGGGGGGGCTGGATGAGGAAAATATTCAAGGCTTCGAATTTACGAGAGATACAAGCTGGTAAGCAGTTCAAAACCACGCGCTTATACATTACTACTTCGACACCCGTCGCAGTCTCGTCACAGTAGAACCACAGAAGCCGTTTCTGTATCACATTACAACATTTAACGTACCTTCATGTGTTCTGAATCTATGGCACTCCTTTCTTTTAGTTTATCGTCCATTTCATCCAAGCGATCATTCACACAGACCATACTCGCTTCTAGGTCCGAAACTTTATGACGAAGAGCTTCTAAATCTTTATCTCGATTGGTCTTTGCAGCCATATGATACTGAACACGTTGCGAGAATATTTTGCTGGAAAAATTATCCGTACATTTTCGGCGGCAAAAATGTCGGCCCTTTGTGACTGTCAACAGTGTAAAACAAGGAAATTGCACTGCTACACAACTATCAGAAGGCATCGATCGTTGTTTGGCCTCTTCAAAAAAAAAAACCCTCACTGTGATTTGCATACACAATTGGAGTCGGAATCATCGACCTCGAAAGTTACCGGTGAGTCTGCATGCACAGATACGGTAGAACACTGAGTCGAGTCATAATTATATGTTCATGTTTTGCCACACTCAGAGCGATCTACAATCTCCAATAGTGTCGAAACAGGTAAGGTATTTAGAATTTTGATATACATGTATAGTATTGCAGTATATAGTATATTGTACCTGTACATGTTAATTAATTAAGAAAAATTGTCTTACATCCGTATTTTGGGATCATCAGATTCTTTTTCAGAATAATAATCAAGCATAAGGACACTACCAAACAAGATTTACCACCACAGATGTGTCTTAAAACGTGGGCATATGTTACCTGGATGACTTTTAAAACACCTGAAAAGGATCCTCAGTCTGGTCTTTATATGGTGAACAAATCATTTTACCAACGTGACAGAATCATAAGCCCTCGGCGATTTATGAATCGCTGCATACTTATTCCTAGTGACAAAGGCACAAACATACACTGTTGCTGAACTGCCACACTAACTTTTCATAACACTGAGTAATGTGAACTGCATATTTTATTTTGCTTACAAAACCAAATTAATCTCAGTCTATTCGTTGGAATACATAAGTAATTTTTTATATTCATAATATAGAGAAACTAACATTTGTCTAAAGAATTATAATACCCTACTGCAATATTAAATCATAACAAAGATCAGCAAATGATTTCTCATGTTGTGAAAATCATATGTAAAACGTACTTTACCACTGTAAAATCATACTAAAATCCACATTTGATTTGCTGTTTATGTGATACACAGAACCATCTGGCAAATCAACCGAATATCATCCTCGGATTTGTCAATAGATTTAGGATCATTGACGTATCACAACGTGATTTGTAATTATATACGAAATCAGCATATGATTTGTAAGGTTGGAAAATCACAAGTGAAAACAACAGTTACCATTGTAAAATCAAAGAAAAATCAAAATGTGATTTGCGCCCTTTTTTTGCTGTGTTAACCATCTGGCCCTCCAGTCCAAGTCGCTTGGTAACCACCTTCCATTTGGGTAGGAACTTGGCTATCTTGGTCAGATGTGCGTCCGTGACCTTCTTGTCCATTTGTTGTTATATTGCAGGATCGAATAGCTGAGTGGAGATATAAGTCTGCAAAACAATGCGGTGACGATACGACCGACAGGAAGGTGACCACTGCACGGCGATGTGTAATACTGATCGAGGAGGATGTGCTCACACAAAATGAAATACGACTACGATAATATCCTATAGCTATGTGCATCTATGATCATAGATATTAGCTATGCTATGATACTCATACCCTTGGCTTAGCGATCACAAGATGCGTGCATAATAGAGTTACCTTCGAAAAAACGATGTGACGTTGCCTAGCCGGTTTGGTATTCAGTGGCGGATCCAGGAATTGGTAGGGGGGGGGCCACAGGTGAGGGTGTGGCAGGGGGTGGGGCGAAGCGGGGGCGGAGCCGCCCCGGGGAGGGTGCGGGAGGGGGACTCCCTTCCCGCCCAGCTAGGGGGTCTGGGGGAGCGCTGTAAGCTCCCCCAGCGGGGTCTGGGGCTCCGCCCCAGAAGCCAACGCTTTTTGCGTTGAAAACCCCCCAAAACTAAATAAAAACTGCACCAAAATCGCAATACTCTAGCTAAATCAGAGATTATCTATATATTATCTCTGGCTAAATGTAGATGCAGTCATAGTCCTACTTGGCCCTGACCGGTTGAAAAGGATATCTTCATGCAGTCTCATCTTTCTCTTTAGGTCGCTTTCGACTCAGAGGCTCCATCAGATCTGTCAGTCCAGAATAACTTCAAGGTAAAAAAAAACCAGTAATGTTAATTTTGACGGTAGGGATTTACAACATAGACCTACCTGCAGTGCTGGCGATAGATTTGACTTGAAATATTTGTACTCAGTCGCTCAAACACACCAAGAACAATTCCAGCAGTCGCGGAAGTTATAATATAGAGCACGTGTATGCGTTTTCGCACGTACTATTAATCGTGTAAGGCACCGCCCCTTAGCTATAATTTCTATTTGGCGGGGGGGGGGGGCAAAACCCAGTTGCCCCCCCCCCCACCCGTATCCGCCACTAGTTTCTTCTTCTGAATACATACATGTATATTAAGCGGTGGTTCGCCCCCTTTGAGGCGTAACGGTCTCGGCTCCAGGCCGCGACGTTATTCTTATTGCTCATTAGCAGTGACGTCACATGCGCCTCGAACATTGGTGGGTGGATCTCAGGACAGTCTTTGGATACGTCAAAATGGAAAGCGGTCAGCAACTCCTCGGTGAAGCTTGTATACTTGTATGCACATGTGTGGCGTTCTATCTTAGCAGATACTACAGCCTGCTTCCTCACCGCTTTTGACCCTTTGTTTAGCTTGCACCCACAGACCCGGCATAGGTCTTCCAATTTACAGCTACTACACGCGTGTTACAGTTTGTGATTTGTTTCGTTGTACAACCTATACAGGCCGTGTGGTAGCCTGTCGTATTCATAGCATGACTAACCACTCTTTGAAGTTCACTTCTTACCTTTTAACAGGGGGTTTATAAGGCGGGATTTGGAGAAAGGTGGCGACCAAATCGTCGAATTTTATATACGGAAATAAGCGCAACTGTCAGTGTATTGTGAACCGATGTGCTTTTGATTGCGCATAAGCAGTATTGGATTAATAAATGGTTGCTTTATAGCTAGCATCAAAAGGATTTTACATTACTGTAACGGGTTTTGCATAGACAGCCTCCTTTAGATGTTGTTTTATAATGTGCTTATTGTACGTATATTTAGTCCATACCGTAATTCGGTTTATTTAATCTAGTTACAAAACCTATTGTCACGGACGAAACAGCCGTGAGTTGAGAGCTGTTACATAGATAATAGAGTAGGGGATTGGCAACTCTAACAATTAACACCCAGTATCACGGGCAATCCGAGTAAAACCACCGATACCATGTAAGTGCTGGTAGGCCCGCAGCAACTGAAGTATATGAAAGCTGCAAGGACTACAATTGTTCTGTACAAGTTAATAGACAGGGACAGGCTGACTTCAAACAACACATGCATTTAATTATGGAGTTGAAGTGATCTATTTTCTATTTTGTCTTCTTATAGTAACATTCCTGTACTGCATGCTCAATCCAGGCACTGGCCAATGAACAGTAATCCACAATCCCTGGCATATCCACCAATTTTCAGCCACTCCATTGTCTTGGCTCTGCTGCATTGTTATTAGGGACCCTATCTGCCTTCCTATCTGCCTCTGTCACTGCCTCTTCTCTGCCTCCTTTAACTGTCTGCCCCCTCTCCCCTCTCTGCCTCTATCACTGCCCCTCTGCCTCTATCTGCCTCTGTCACTGCCTCCTCTGCCTCCCCATCTGCTACCTATGTAAATGATCCTATCAGTACAGTCTCTTCAGTTACTCCTATATCTAAAGCCTGCAGGGGAGGCCATGTTTCACTGTCGACAGAACACTCGTTACACTTACAGTGTAAATATAGCACAGATGACGTGAATGGATGTTAGGTTGCTATAATTATAACACATTTTAGCGGTTTCACATTACGGTATTTTGGTATTTTGGTACGTTGGGTCCAGAAGAGTAGTGTGGGCAATGTTCAATGGACCTTCTTGTCGCTGCATGTATGTGCTAAATATAAACTACCATATGATATGGGATGAAAATGGTCCCACGAGAATATAATTATAAAACATTATAAAAATGCATCGCGTTTGATCGCTATAACTTCCGAACGGTTAAGGCTATCAGCTTCCTATTTTCAGAGATAATATATTATCTCTGCTATTTTCAACACTTCATACTACACCATTTTTCTCTGTGGCAATGTTCCGCGCGAAGCAGGAATTTGCGCAATCCTAGGATTGCGCTGAATCCTTACTTTGGCTCGCAATCCAAGGATTGCGCACCGTATTCCAGAATTGCGCACATTTCTGCGCGAAGCAGGGATTTGCACAAAGCAATCATAGGATTGCGCAGCATGATCTAGGAATCCTTACTTTGGCGCGGAAAGGTATTGTATAGTATAGCATAGTATAGTGTATGTTGTCGCCAGCACATAAAATCATTGTGTTCATATTGATATCAAACTGAAACAGTTGCGACAGAGAACTATGAGTAGCCACTACAATACCAATCACCCGCGCGTGAAGCTACAAAGCCCACACACATGTAGTCTGTCACAGGCAACCATATCATCATTAGAGCCTGGCAGTCGACAGTCACAGTACAATTTAATAAACTCCCCTGATGGTTTGCAAGCTCTTTTCACCTTGGATGACATGAGTGGAAACCTGCTGAACTTCTCTTTTTCAAAACAGGTTACAAGGTGGGTCCTCAGCTTATCCTCATTAAAAGTGATTGTTCGCAAATCATCTCCCAGCGCAGCATGATAAGCGAAGGCTATGGCAAATGGGCCACAATCAGAGACTCCTTTCTGTTTCTGCACAGGAATAGATGAACTGTCAGCCCGCCATCCTCAACACTGCCCTTCAGATGGCCTTAAATCCTCGCCAGTTGTTCTGCCAACTCAGCACTTGAGAGTGGTAGATGAGAGGCTGTTGTATAGATTAATGACTCCATCCAAGAAGGAGGACACAACCCAGTGGTTTTCATTCACAAAGTGAATCTGTACAGCTGTAAGGAAGAGGTCACATACAACTTATACATTTTAAACCCAAATATTTAGAATATTCAGCATTCAATGTGGTATATAAGTTGAGGGTAGGTTTCAATTGAGCTAAACAGGACAGAATTATACTTAATAGCATGCAACTTACAATTGTCCATGATGGGTACAAAACCACCCATCTGGCTAAGGAGGGTATTTTGCATTCCATGAACAGCTGGAAATTGTTGTGATATAAGCTTGCTGGCTGCATTCATATGCTTGTCACATAATAATCCTCCATTCATGATAACATCCTTATCAAACTGATCCAAATCAATAGTTGGGATCCAAATCTGAACAAAGGGCATGCAAGAGGATGAAATCAGAGACAGCACTTTTAAAATTTGAGCTGTAAAGAAATCACTTTAAATGCAAACATGCATGCACATACTTCAGGTTTTCTATCTCTCTTAGAACTCCCCTGTTTTAATTTGGCAACCTGTCCTGGTTGATTTTGGCATTCTGAACCTTGTGACACTTGCTTGTGCAAATGGTCCCACGTTTTTTTGCATCTGCATGAATTTCTTGTACAATCAGTCTTGTACTGACAAGAAGATACCATGTAGTCATTTTGGGGGGTGCTCTTAATGGCAGCCTCTCTAAGTGATAACCTAGTAAGAGCCTTCCAATCTTGTGCATCTAGTCCCAAATCCCCTTCATAACACTCCAAGTCAGCTTCACCAAAGCAGGTACTGAGAACGCACCTTCAAGTTTAGTGTGCATTGTATATTTGAAGGGCAATTAAATTCACCGAATTGTTTTATACACTGGCACTCACTTTAAACGATAGAGATGAAATGTCTCTCCTAAGCGCTCTAAAATCACACATGGCAGTCTGTGTGAATCTGTGGATGACCGATCAATCCTCGGGACTGACGAAATCTCCCACATTGAATATTTGGATCTGCATATACACAAAAATCTAGTATACATGCAAACACCCACATGCCCCAAGTAATATACCTTCTTATTTTTTCCTTTGGTGTATTTCACTTGCATCCTCTCAGCATTTTGCCGGTAACTTGCATCTGCCTGCTCTCGAATTCTTTTGTGCTTATCAGATTAGCTAGCAAAGAGATGGCTTTGACTATTCTTTGTGGGAAGTTGATAGACTTCATTTCTACTGTAATTTGTAACTGATCATCTGATTCTGAGACATCCTGAGCATGTGATTTGGAAAGATGCTGAGTGTCTGATACAGAAGGAGGCTGATCATCTGATTCAGAGGAAGGCTGATCATCTGACAAAGTCTGACTTGGAGCAAGGCTGAGCACGTGACTTAGAGGGAGGCTGATCATCTGACGGAGTCTGAGCATGTGACTTGGAGCAAGACTGAGCACGTGAATTAGAGGGAGGCTGATCATCTGACGGAGTCTGAGCATGTGACTTGGAGCAAGACTGAGCACGTGAATTAGAGGGAGGCTGATCATCTGATGGAATCTGAGCATGTGACTTGGAGCAAGACTGAGCACGTGAATTAGAGGGAGGCTGATCATCTGACGGAGTCTGAGCATGTGACTTGGAGGAGCAAGACAGTATGTGATTTAGAGGGAAGGTGGTCATTGATGATGTCTTCTAAATCTTCCTTCATAATGTTGGATCCACACTTCGCACCTGGAAAGACTGATTGTCGTGGAGGCTGGCCAAAAACCAACTCATAAGGAGTGGTCTTCATGACCCCATGAAGAGTTGTGTTCAACTGATCTGAATGTCAAGATATTTGGAATAAATCAAAAGATCAAAAAAAGCATACGTGCAAGCAATTGAGCAACGTACACTGAATAATGGGGAGCCATTCTGACCAAGGAGGAATATCTGTGTCAGATTCAAGGAGACGAACACCCAACATTTTCTCCACTGTTCCATGCTCCTGCTCAACAAGGCTCTGGCACTTAGGATTTCTTGGGCGGCCATTGACAATAGTGACTTCACCAGGCCATTCCTTACACAAACTGGCCACAATTGCATTCACAAACTCATGGCCATTGTCAGAGTGGAGAATTTTTGGTGTTCCTAGGTAACTGAACACTTGATTCTGAAGGTTAAGAGCCACTTCAGCAGCTGATTTTTGGCAGAGGGCAAAAAGAACATGGAACTTTGACCAGTGGTCCATGTAGTGGCCGATCCATTTGTATGTCCCATCTGGACAATGTCTCATGTCTATGAGATCCATCTGTATACACCACAAAATCAATGAATATCCACATACACATCATAATCAAACTACACTTGGGGTGGGTAGGAAGTTTGATAAAATTGAATCATATACTTGTAACTAACTTTTAGCACTACTGACAGCTAGGGGCTTACCTGCCCTCTTGTCATAAATCCTGATGATACAATGGGTTTCAAGGGACCTCTTGTTGTCTGTGGTTTCCGCATGTGACACACAAGGCAAAGGACTACATACTTGTCAATGGCAGATCTGGGCACGCACTCAAACAATTTCCCCACTTCAGCTATTGTCTTTTTTGTGCCAATATGGCCTTTAATTATTGCATGGACTCCATGGATGACATCATAGAAAGTCCTCCGCAAATGCAATATGCCTCCAGCCAGAGAGAATAGTGGTGTCATTGGGGTTCTGCAAAATACAACTTTCATTAATATCTATAGCATTGCCAAGCTAAATGTCCTAAAAATACAAAGCTTCCCACTTACACTAGTTTTTGCAGGTATACACAGCACATCCTTAAGTCCCAGAGCTGAATGCATGGGATATGAGCTGAAACCCTTTGCTCTTAACCCAATGCCTGAACTTAGGAGTGTAGTCGTTCATATCTTTCTTGAGCAGTCTGATAATTTTCTCTCCTTTAGCTCTGGAGATCGTTTTGCTTCCTTTGCTGTCACCATCCATAAAAGTATCTTTGCAGAACTCCTCAAACATCTGTTTTTGCTTGTCCATCTTTCGCTCACCGTATTCCAAGATTGCGCACGTGCATGCGAACAGATCATGTGTGCAATTCTGGAATCGGTGCGCAATCCTTGGATTGCGCGCCAAAGTAAGGATTCCTAGATTGCGCAGCGCAATCCTAGGATTGCGCAAATTCCTGCTTCGCGCGAAACAGCAATATACTTTGGTGCCTTGCATAAGCCCAGTGCCGACGTTACAAGGTCCGGTACTTCACGGGGTTCAAAACCTCCACAATTTCAGGTAGGAGCGTTCAAATTGCATCAAATTCGGTGTAATGGTAGTGGGATTCTGTCGCTTAGGATGTGTTCTGTTCGTTAATTTTTACTTTATCCGTTACGGAGATACAGCTGTGCAATGTTAATGCACATTTTCCAGCACAATTATTGCATGCAACCCGCGCTCCGTTCTCTTCTATTCGACGATATCTTTCTCCATCCATTCTCTGCCTTAAACTAAGTTGGCCTCTCGGCTAGCCGTTTGCAACTATTTTTGCCTCACCCAGGAGTGAGTTTATGTGGGTAGATTAAAAGAAAAAAAATGAGAGGACTTCTCACTTCGCAAGATTATCGTACCAAATTAACGGATTCCAATGGTTGCAGTAATCTTGCGCCTACCATGGCAGTATTCAACACGGCACGCGTAAGGGTATTTGCTACGCACTCGCATAAATCCTCTAGTCGTGTAATAAAGCTTTTCAATTTGCCACAATCCTTGCTAAAATTCTCGTCTTATTCCTGCCTCGTCCACTCGGCTACGATTGCAACGATATCTGTCCACTGTATGCACCACTTGCAGTGACTATTGTCTCTTGTTTTCACCTCACACAGAGTTTATTATCATGCCTCGATCATGCTGGCTCACGCACTCGTATGCTGTACATGAACAAATTCTTATTGCATCAATGTATTTATTTGAACAGCCAATCTTGCGCACAACACTTAGTGCACTACCAATCTATCCGTGCATGCAGAGAATTGCACGTGATGTGTAGAGGACATTTCAATTTAAGCACGTGAGAAACTTTTAAAGCAGAAACAGATATTTAGAATTTTGACCAACACCAGCTGGGAACAGCAATCAGGCCACCAAACAGATACTTATATCCTATCCGAAGTAAGGGTAATGTGCTGTTAACCGTGCATTGCGAGAAATTTCGGACGCTCATTAGAAATTCCTGGCCAATTTTGCAAACGTCCGTCACATTTCCCGCGCACGCGTCCATAGAAATGTATGGGGTAAAGTTCATTTTTGAATACCATAAATCAGGGAAAGTTGCTATTTAAGTTTGAAAGAAGCCCTATGATGGATAACATGATAAGCTATCACTCTGCTAGGTTGATGGAATTTTCAGCCACTGCTGCGAGGTTCTTCATAAGGATTAGTACTCCTCCATAGAGATGTATGGAAAATTGCTTTTTATAATGATTTTTTATCACTGTTCTTTTTTGTTACTCTGAATGTAAGATAGGAAGGTATTGTTTGACTCATTTCAGATGATGCTACTATGATCAAGGTAACTTTCTACCAGGTTCTCATGCCCATAGGCTTCTTCCCCTGGGTTCCTGGGGCACTTTTGGTCATGAGGGTACCTAGTTCAGTTGAATAATTAACAAACGCCCGGTGTTTTTTTCTGAAAAACTAAGGCATCACTGAAGGCTAAGTGTATAAGTTAAGTAAGGCCACTATAGGCCTATAGCTTTTTATATTCGACCACGTGGTGGGGCTATGAGTATGACAGCTGGGAAATCAACGTCCCTTTTCTGTTGCTACTTTTCCATATGCGTGTGTGCATATCCACATTTGTCAATGTGGTCGTTCTATATAGAATTCGAAGCGGACAATCACAAAATGGTATATACGATACGCGCGACAGGGACAAGCCATATAAGGACAGTGCCCAATTATAATCACGTGGCGACGACTTATGGCTACGTAACTTATTATTATTCCCTTCAACCTTGGATGTGTTCTTTTTGGCTCCCTCTGCAGTCAGTGGCGGATCTAGGAACGCGCGATCTCCTCGTCCGGGTTACTAGGAACTGACAGCGACCTTCCAGACCCCCTAGCTAATGAAAGCTATTATCTATGACACAACACACACACATACAACACATAACACACAAATACAATACACACACACACATACAACACACACACACACACACACACATACAACACACAGCACCCACTAACTCATAACATGTTCCCTTCCAGATCATGATCCACACCTCCTACTCTGGCAGCACATACAACACGCAAGAGGACATATCCGACGCCTCAGTGCTCCTGAACAAGTTCAACACAGGAGATGGCCAGGAGAAGGTGTGGGATGGCTACTGTCTGGCACACCTCTTCACCTATTGGGTGCTCTCCAATGGCCTCCTAGGGCTGAGCAACATTGCCAGTCCCAGTGCAACCACCACTGGAGGGATATGCTCAACCAGTGAGTCGTAGGGAATGAGGGTGGAAGAATTGAAAGTGGGCATTCAATGGAGAAAAGAATAGAAAGAATTGCACAGAAGTGTTAGAACTTGCAATGGAATAAAGAAGAGGCATTGGGGGTGTGTGTTCCTTCTAAGGTTAGAGGAATGGCTTGAGTTTTTTTTTTTTTTTTTAGAGGGGAGGCTTGTTTTTCCTTGGATTGATGGAGGAGAGGGATTCAAATTTGTTTCTTCCAAGGGTTGAGGTGGGCCCATTTCTTCTGGGGGGTTGAGGGGCTCACTCCACACCTCCACAGGCTTCTTCTCCAGCTCATCTGGGACCCGAATCATCTACAACACAGCTTTGAGCTCGTACACCTCATCCTCCAATCCCCTGGTCTTCGTGGAGGAGGTGCTGGTGACTGGACACGAGATTGGCCACAGCTGGGGCAGCTACCACGATCCCGCCACCACTCCCTCCTGCAGCAATGTGTTCATCATGAACCAGTATGCACAAGATGGATCACAACCCACTCACAAGGTTGGCCCAAAAACTAGCATTGGGATAGAGTTCAAATGGGGAGGGGAGGGGGGGGGGGAAGGGAGGGAGGCCAGCAAGTTAACACTTAAGGTGTTATAGTCATCAAGTCACCTGCAATATATCATCAGAAATATGGGCAGAAGAACAGTTTTTTTTTGGTTGCATTTAATAAAAGAGTTAGTGAAGGAGCACTGCTTTGGGCGTTTCTACCTGACATGGCTGTGTTAGTGGTCTGGGGCTGGCTTTGTGCTCTAAAAGATGGATTTTTTCCCTGTTGGCTTTAGATGTTCTCCAACTGCAGTAGAACCAGCATTGGGGCTGTTCTCAGTGCCAAGGCCCTGAATTGCTTCACAGGTCAGTGTCTTCCTCTCTCAAGGCCTTTCCCCCCACCCTTTGTTATGTGCCTGTGTGTGTGTGCCCTCCTCCCTCTCTCCTCCCTCCTCCCTCCCTCCCTCCTTCCCTCCCTCCCTCCAGTTCGTGGGATGGGGGTATGTGGAGATTATGTGGTGACCTCAGGGGAACAGTGTGATGCTGGACTGCTGGGAGACACCTGCTGTACTGATGCCTGTCAGCTACGCTCAACGGCATGTGCAGGTGAGTGATGTGTAGTGCTCGACTTGTGTGCATTTGTTCGTGTGAGGTGTGTGTGTATGTGCTTACATGTGTATGCATTGTGTATGTGTGTCTGCATGTATGTATTTGCAGTGTGTCTGCATGTATGTATTTGCAGTGTGTCTGCATGTATGTATGTATGTATTTGCATGTTCATCTATGTATGTGTTATGTATGTTGTGTTGTGTACATGTGTATTACCTGTGTGTGCGTATGTATGTAATGTATGTATGTATGTATGTATGTATGTATGTATGTAGTTGTATGTATGTATGTATGTATGTAGTATGTATGTATGTCTGTATGTATGTCTGTCTGTCTGTCTGTCTGTCTTATGTCTGTCTGTCTGTCGGCTGTCTGTCTGTATGTCTGTCTGTCTGTATGTCTGTCTGTCTGTCTGTCTGTCTGTCTGTCTGTCTGTCTGTCTGTCTGTCTGTCTGTCTGTCTGTCCTGTCTGTCTGTCTGTCTGTATGTCTGTCTGTCTTCTGTCTGTCGTCTGTCTGTCTGTCTGTCTGTCTGTCTGTCTGTCTGTCTGTCTGTCTGTCTGTCTGTCTGTCTGTCTGTCTGTCTGTCTGTCTGTCTGTCTGTCTGTCGTCTGTCTGTCTGTATGTCTGTCTGTTCTGTCTTCTGTCTGTCTGTCTGTCTGTCTGTCTGTCTGTCCTGTCTGTCTGTCTGTCTGTCTGTCGTCTGTCGTCTGTCTGTCTGTCTTGTGTGTGGTGTCTGTCTGTCTGTGTGTCGTCTTCTGTGTGTTGTGTGTCTGTCTGTCTGTCTGTCTGTCTGTGTGTGTGTGTGTGTGTGTGTCTGTCTGTCTTCTGTCTGTCCGGTCCTGCTCCCGTCTTCTGTTTGTCCTGGTCCCCGCGGGGGACGAGCGTGCCCCATGGTGGACAGTAATCAAGATTGTTGGCATTCGTGTAGAGTAAATTATCAATAAAAGCTCCCAAAGCAGGTTAAATCTTATAGAGTTTCAGCTCTGGGCCCAAATAACCTAGGTGTAGCGTCTTACCGTTAGTTATACACAGAGCGTTGACTTTTATCTGTTCTAATTGCGCGTAGCACAACGTGAAAACAACTCATCTTTCCGATTCAAAAAATACTTGGCTTTTTAAAAATAGCCATGCTTATTTAGTTCGCACAAATGAGTGCTGGTGCCGATCGGCAGTCCATATCTTCGTCGTGCAGTCGTACTGCAACAGCCTCAACACACAGAGAATCAATTCCATGTACTCGTACCCAGACCAAATTTCACGTAAGCTTTCATTTCAAATTGCGCGTGGCACATACAAGTCATCTACATGTACATGCATGTGGTAGCACTATTCAAGCTTGCAAAGTACATGTAATATGCTTAGCTAAGCAATCCCTTCCTGTACCAGAATTGCACATCCCTAGAACTGTACCACCGGTAAGCACATAACAGGTGTCACAATAGGATGCAGCCTTTGTACCACAGACCACACAGCGCCTTCTTGCACGGTAGTTATAGGGCTCACAATTCTCAGTAGACATCCTTCTCTTTTCATTTTGCTTTTTGCTGTACTCAGGCAGTGTGTGAATGGGCTTCAAGGTGTGGATAGCAGGCCTTATAATACTCGATGCCTCAGAGCCAGTAGATGATCTTGTACATCGTCCACTGTACAGCTCATTGTTAATTAGTTGAAAAGCCAATTTATCGATGTATTGGAGAAAAGGGAGTTCTGACATCTGATGAGGATAAAGAAGCTTAGAAGCAAAATAGCAGTCTGTTGCCACAACACCAATGAGCGTGGCAAATAGTCGGTGAACCCCAATTTTTTGTCAACCAATGCTGTTCTAGCTTCAGTACACCTTGACGTAAATGATCATGCACATCAATCTTGTGAAAGTTGTCAAAAAAGGAGGCAACAATGTTGCAACGTGGTGTGTAGCGTATATATGGACGTGTTTTGACTCCAGACGTTGAGGAGACAACAACTTGCTGACGTGTGCGCTGTGCAGGAGATGCTGGAAGTGTTGTTCCACATGTTGATACCAGATCTTTTCTTTTCCCATCTAACCAGCTAACTGCAAATACCTTGTTGCACTGCACTGTAGCACTAAGAGCAATATGGGCACCACGTTCTTCAAAATGGTGGGTTTGCATAAACTGTTTGGGGTACATTTTACTGGCAGTCTTGACTATACCCACAAAGTATGTTCCATTCTGCTTCAGAGCGACTGCTGTTGCTACAGAACTAAACGCACTATCACCAACCACAATGTGTGCTTTTCCATGCCAAGAGGACGTCGTTCTAAGAGTAACTGCAGTGCCTGAGCCATACTGGTCTTCATATTTCTTTTGTGATTGGCGCAGTGCACCTTCACATATTTCCAACTGCATCATAATTGAGCTCATACAGTCACAGACAGCTTTCAGTTCAACTCCAATACCCTTTGGCTTCCTTTCGATTTTTGTCCTATGAGGGACTCCATTCATTGCATAGTCAGCATCAAGTCCAAGCCAAGGGCTCATGATTTCATCAATCAAAAGGTACGTTCCAGGATTAACATACTTCACACGAGTAGCATTAAAGCCATCAATAAAGCACTGCACTGGTAGCCATGGATTTTCTAACAGCTGCTCATCACTGAAGGTACCAAATTGCAAGCACGATTGGATTTCATCATAACGATTTCTTGACATTCCATAACGTATGCCAAACGCTGCTGGAAGACAACAACTTTGTGAATAAAATTCACTCCGCCATAAATCACAACCTTGCCGCTCAAAGAGTGTGCGTGCAAGGGTAATCCCAAACCACTTCTCCAACTCATTCTCAGTAGTACCCTGGTATTTTTTTTTCTGCAGCCGTTCAGATGTACTTTTGATGCAGCTATCCATGATGCAGTATGGGAAGAACAGAGACCACATTGAATAGATATTATCAACATCTGGGACTATGCCCATTGGGAAATTGATGACAGTGTGCTTTGGTTGTGCAGTGCACTCATCCATTGAGATGGATTCTACATGTGTCCATGTTAGTCCATGTGGTTTCAGTGAAGGATCTTCACACACCAATGGTGTTTCAGATGCAGGATGCCCAAGCAGTCCAGGTATGCTATTATCAGGTATATCCCCAAAAGCTGGGTGATTTGACTCTTCGACATCACTATCTTCATCATCAACCTGTTCTTCTGCATTACTAGACACTGCTTGATTCTCAGTTGGCTCCCTCTGTTGCTGTATTTCTTGATTAGGATTAGCTATAGTTGAAAATACTGGGACTGCTCCCATAGCTATTGCCGCTTGTAATCCACTGTCACCCCCACCTTTGCAACAACGAACAGGGATTTATCAAAGGGCGCGCTTTAATTAAAATGCAAACACACCTGCTGCGACAAACGCTTGTCGAACTTGTTGTGGCGATGGTGATACAAAAGCGGGGTCAAGCATGATGGCTCTTGCTGTCACGAGTTGTGGCTGAGACTCCTGTCAAGAAAAGAAAGTTACTAGTACGCGCGCGCGAGCAATAAAATTACTTACCTCATCAAAGCGCACTAAAAACTGAGTCTTTGTCCCTTCAGTTACAACTTCAATAATAACTCCTTTTTTGTTTAGATACCTTTTCACACATCCGATGACGTGAGCGTTGACTTTCAACGTTCTAGTTTTAGACGATGGCATGGTCGTTAACAGTTCGATGCGGGTACGATACCTATAGGCGAAAGCGAGCTATATGGTAACAAAAGCAAAAGAAGCGATTTCGACTTTTTTTTAAAGTCTGGAATTCTAATAACTTACAGCTCAGCGCCTTTTCGTGCACGTGAACTATGCGACCTTTCACGGTCTGGTTAAAAATAGTTATAAATTATCTAGCCCTGATTATTTCCACCCAAGGTTTAAAGTGCTTTAAATACATGGTATTGTTTTTAGAACAATGGAATACTCCACCCTGGCAAAGCAGCATCAATTTTAAGTTGCGTCCCCCATGGGGCACACTTGTGCCCCCCGGGGGACATCCAGGACAATAGACATTAAGCGAGTTTAATGATGGTGTTGAAATTAAGTATAGGCTGGATGGTAAGCTTTTTAGACGGTCTGGCACTAAACTACCAATGTCTGTTCGCATTTGTGACCTCTGTTTTGCGGATGATGTGATGACAGGATGCCTTGATAGTGCTGCTTGTCAAAGATTCATTGATCGATTCACCCATGTGGCTCGCTCCTGGGGTCTAAGTGTTAGCACTGACAAAACAAAGGTTATAACTCAATCCGCTACAAGCAGTTCCCCCTTCAACATTCGTGGAACCACAATTGAAACTGTTACGGCTTTTCAGTATCTGGGCAGTGTTCTGCCCTCTGATGTCTCCTTAGACAATGAAATTAATTCCAGACTTTCTAAAGCTGCTAAACTTTTTAGTGCATTGAAAGGAAAGGTATGGCATAATGCCAACTTATCTAAACACACTAAGCTTGCTGTTTTCAATGCAACAGTCATACCTGCACTATTTTATGGTGCAGAAACCTGGTCCACTACATCATACCTTGTGCATCGTATTCATTCATTTTTGTTGTCGTGTCTTAGACAGGCTTTAAATGTTAATCCTTTCCATCATATTCCTGACACTACTGTTCTTGTAAGATCTCACCTCCAACATGCCTCTACACTTATTTCCATGGCTAGACTTCGATGGCTCGGTCATGTATATAGAATGGAGGATAACAGACTCCCAAAACAAATTCTATTTGGGGAAATTTCATCTGCAAAGCACCCGCAACACAAACCGAAACTTAGATGGAGGGATTGTGTTTCTAAAGATCTATCCTTGTTTGGCATACCCAGCAACTGGCACACCATTGCAGTATTGAGGTCACAATGGAGAACCTCACTTTTTAGCGGTGCAGCCTTAGTGGAAGAAAATCTTCATGAGAAGGCTAGGACGTTACGAGACTGCCACAAGGGTGCATCTTCCCTCCCAAACAACAACTATTGTCTTATTTGCAATAAACATTTCACTAGTGAGAAATATCTGAAAAGCCATAACACACAAAAACATGGTCAGTGCGCAAAATCTCTCCACCTGCCAAATGACTTCTCATGCCCTTTCCCTCTATGTTTCTTTACTTCCAAATCTCAAAAAGGCATTAAAATACATTAACACCACAAACACAAGAGCCAATCTGATGAACCGTCTCCAAATGATTGTGAACATTCTGTGTCATGCCCAGCTACGGATTGCCAGTTCAAGTCTACTTGCATTAAGGGAGTTAAAATACATCTTCGCAAAACACATCACTGGTCCAAATTAGATGTTGATGTTGTAGAACTTTGAGTGTTAGCTTGATGACTTGTTTGTTTCCGAACTGTGTCTGGTCTCTTCCTCCAAACGTGTTATACTTGTATAATGCGATGGCATATATTATTATATGTATGTATGTATGTATGTATGTATGTAGTATGTATGTAGTATGTATGTATGTATGTATGTATGTATGTCTGTATGTATGTATGTATGTATGTATGTATGTATGTATGTATGTATGTATGTATGTATGTATGTATGTATGTATGTATGTATGTATGTATGTATGTATGTATGTATGTATGTATGTATGTAGTATGTATGTATGTATGTATGTGTGTGTGGGTGTGTGTGTGTGTATGTATGTATGTATGTATGTATGTATGTATGTATGTATGTATGTGTGTGTATGTATGTATGTATTTATGTATGTATGTGTGTATGGATGTATGGATGTATGTAATGCGTGTATATGTATGTACATGTATATAATTTTTCATGCATAGGTGGTTTTGGGCATGTGTAGAAACATTTTCAACTGCTCAGTATCCTGGGCTGAGAGGGAGACAATGCAGCTGCAAATTTAACACAAATGAAGGCCACACAGCTTTTAGAATCGGGTTGTAAGGGGGTTAAGCTTTGCAGTGACTTTGAAGCTTGTACAGGGTAATGGTTGGTATCTTGTACCTCTGCTTGTGCTGCTGTTTTTAACTATTGCTATGCCAAACACCACAACCCCACTCCACCTCCTCCCCAACACTCAGATCTTTACCTGTATCCCTACACTGGATTTCCACCTTCAACATTCATCTTTGCAATAAGAATGGTGGGGGCCACCAGGGTACTCTAGACTACACCATGACAATGTGGAAAACAATGCTCAAGAGATGGTCTCATCTTGAGTGTTAGTGAAGTGTACAGACCCAGGTGGTCTGCCAAAGTTCAGGTTCCAGGCTCAGTGGGGACCACCTGGTATGGGCCAGGGATTGGACCCACCTTAATGAACAATGTGGCATGGACTGCCAGCCATCCTCCAGGTGACAAACTCAAATGGAAAGCTTTGTGTGGTCATTTAATGCCTACTGAATATGTAGACTATGTGACATTTGTATTTGGCTATGTACATGTTTGGTGTTGTCACAAGTTTGTATGTTTATGTATCAAATGTGTTGTAGAAGGCCAAAGAGCTGGTACATGTAACTCAGGTCTTTGTGGTTTCATTTGTACCACCTATTTAATTAGGAGGGTTATTAGTTGTGGGTTTTATGTAAACGTTTCCCATCCCTGAGAGAGATTGTTCCTGACAACTGGAATAGTTGGACCCACTTATTGTGATGGACAGTGTACACTTTTGCAGTTGTGTATGCGTATGTGAGTCATGATCACCAGTCTTCATACCATTGATGTGAACAGATCTGCATCATGGCATTCTTTTCTGTGCTATGAACAGTGCTAACTAGAAAGACAGGCACATGTACATGTCACATATATGTAATCTACATACAACCATGCATCAATGTTAAAAGTAGCACTTGTATTGTTTCTTCAGCTGTGTCTGTGGATGGTGTATATGTGTATTCATGTGTATAGATAGCACTCTACTAGCTGTTTGAAGTGATAGTGCATAACCTACACATGAAGTGACCTGAGAAAACGAGGAACCATCATCTAGTGTTACTGCTACATGAGTGTACAAAGTATTTACATTGCACTGTGGGATAGTGAGTCAGTGGAACTACTAAAGTGCATGTGGGTGATATAATTATTTGAATTGTATACAAAAAGGATAGCAAACTTAGTGATGTCAAAGAGATGGAAACAGAATTGGCATGGATACATGAACTCGAAACAGTGGGAAGGCTATAGATGAGCATCGATGAGGCAGAGAAAGAGAAAATTGGAGGCGATAAAAAGCAACACTGTGAAGGCATTATCCTTCACGAAATCGTATGATCTAACTGCCGATACGCTCACAATGCACACTGCGTCCGGTAAGTGTTCGCATTTCTCTTTCTGATTCAGATGCGCAAAGAGAAGAAAGGAGAGAACTAGAAGTTCTGTATTTATTGGACAAGTACGGTGTGAGTGATGCATTTTACCAAGCGCTCTCAATGAAATGCGATAGCCATCCAAGAGCAAGCAAAGTTAAAGCTGCTAGATGGGAGTTCAACAAAACAGTGGAACAATTTAGTATCCCAACGTTTGATGGGTCTTATAGGCACGTTGAAATGGCAATTCGAGAGGAGATAACTAGACTGGTTAGTGTTTTTACATATATGGACAGTGTGTCTAGCAAAAAAGAAAAGTAATGCTCGCATGGAAATGAATGGGTAAGTATAAATTCAGTGCCCAATAACTTTATGATGGATAGTCCAACTTTGGATGCGTAAGAATACATGTAATTTGATAGAGGCTTATGAAAAAAAAAAGAAAACTTGAAAAACTACCCAGAAGGGATTTTGCTGGACACTGTCCCATATTGTATATCTTTGCATTCATTTGCAGCTTGGGAAATGTCTAACTTTGTTCCAGCCCGGTGAGAAGATTCAGTGGTGATGGTGCTAAATTCTCAAGGACGAGCAACATGATGATCTTGTCTTTTTGTATCTTAG
This sequence comes from Ephydatia muelleri, assembly GCA_013339895.1. Taxonomy (NCBI): domain Eukaryota; kingdom Metazoa; phylum Porifera; class Demospongiae; order Spongillida; family Spongillidae; genus Ephydatia; species Ephydatia muelleri. The sequence goes on from JABACO010000010.1 coordinate 3,203,161, forward strand.
TCCCTCAAGTCAGATATTTATCAGGAACTGGTGAGTGTGTGTGTGTGTGTGTGTGTGTGTGTGTGTGTGGAAAGGGTGGAACGGTTAGAAACCTTACATGTAGTACCTAGCTACATTACACAATATTGTTTATTTTATGACCACACACATGTGCATGAAGATGCATGGTGATTGCTAACTGCTGTAAAAACATTAATTACAGAGACAATAGGCAATGAATAATTTGGCTGCCCACAGTCAAGTTCTAACATCACTCACTTATATAGCATGCAGTCAGTACATACCACATATACATGTGACCCAAACCAACAGTAACTACACACTTGCCAAGGAGGGATGCATACATGTAGATCTGTGTACAACATTGTAATGCTAAATATCTGCATCCTTTCCCCCTCAAAATAAGTAATTTGTTTCTGAACATGCAGGTAACCACACAAGAGCTGCCGTCAAAGGTTGTGAAGACATATCAAAGGCATTTGTGATTGGAAGGTAAGCAGAAGGCCTGACTGATCAGTAATGTGGTTCATTAACATGGATGGCAGGACTTTCAAGAGCTTTGCAACACCTTATCTGCTGAAGTGCCAATTCATCCTGACACTATACACCAGAACGTTAAGGTGTAGGTAGTACTTAGAACTGTTACTGATTATATTTTATATTAGGCAAAGCAATGGATTGATGTCAATACCTGCAGGAGGTTATGAAAAGAGTCATGTTACACCATACATGCACTGTATGGTATACCATGTACCAGAGTGCATTAGGTGATATGGTAATCTACGAACGTTTTCAAGCCAAGGTGTGTATATATCAATCGATGGTGATTCTGAATGGAAACTGCAGTGCAATTTTTTTATATGCTTAGGTGTTGAAAATCACAATGACAATGCAAAGAGGGTATACTTCTCTAGCAATAAATGGAATGCCAGGATTGACTGCTTATGAAAGTATGCTACATCGAAAAGGCAGCACAATGATGAATACTGGCTCCATGGAGGCATTCAGGCTGTAAGCAATGGTTAGTTAACACCACATCTTCCTTTCCTAATGAGTAACGAACATTCCATATCTCTGAGGAGGATGAATACCAGCTCCTGTTCGAGATCGCGTCATTATCGGTTGTGTCTGTTGTACTTGCACTGGTTCTCTCTCTGCTGTCTCTGTTTCTTGCCTCTGCTGTGTCACCTCTTCCTGGCCTGGTAATGTCATGGGGTTTTCTGGTCTGATATTCAGATGTTGGCGATTGCGTCTTACCTGTCCCCCATCTTCAGTAGTGACAATGTACAAGCGAGGTGTTGCAGCTTGCTCTATCACTCTGCCTGGTGCTGGCTGATGTCTCTCATTTGTAATCCATACAGATGCATCATCTGGAATTTGTGGCAGAGACTGAGCCTTGTGCTGTCTATCAAAATTCATCTTGCTGTTCTTCTTCACCCTGTCATCTTGCATTTGGAACTCTTTTAAGTATGGCCACTTAGGCTTCAATTGATCTGGGAGTATGGGAAGGTTAGTACGCAGTTTTCTTCCCATTAGCAGTTCCGCAGGTGAGAGTTTACACCATGGCAAAGGAGTTGACCTATAGATGAGCATGGCTAGTAAAGGATCACTTGCCTTCCTCAATATGTTCTTGACAGTTTGCACTGATCTTTCAGCATGTCCATTGCTCCTGGGAATGAGGACTGCTTGTCACATGCACAAAATTGTATTCCGCTGCAAACTTTACAAACAGTTCTGAAGAATACTGTGGGCCATTGTCAGAAACCAATGTTTCAGGAATGCCATGGCGCGAAAATATTGCCTTTATTGCATCAACGACACCTTTTGATGTGGTATCTCTTAGCTTCAACACTTCAGGGTAACGTGAATAGTAGTCTGTTACCACAATATAACTTTCCCCTTTGAAGCTAAATAGGTCTGATGCAACTTGTTGCCAAGGGAACTCCGGCAATGGTGTAGGTATTAGTGGTTCTGGGTGGGGTACAAACTCCCTTGCACAGGTTGAACAACTTTGAACAAGATCCTTAATCTGTTGTCCAATACCTGGCCACCAAACTGATATCCGTGCTCTTTCTTGACATCTAACAATTCCTTGGTGCCCCTGGTGCAGCTTCTTAAGAGTTTCTCTTTGAAGTGCCTTTGGAACCACGATTCTTTTTCCATACAGCAGTAACTTTTTGTGAACTACCAGATCACCCTGTACGTTCCAATATTGTTTTAAAGCAGGTTCAATTTTGTGTTTGTCTGGCCAACCCTGTTGAACGTGCTGCATAACCTTTGCACAAATGGGGTCATCGTGCTGTGCTTTGCAATACACTTGGAGTCTTTGTGGGCTGGCTGGAAGGTCTCTGACACACACCTCCATCAAATACTCAGTTTCAGCTTCATGTCTGACGTCTCCCTCTGTAAATGGTTCAGGGGCCCGAGATAAGGTGTCTGCGGTAAAAAGCATTTTCCCGGCAACATGACTAATGGTATAATCAAACCTTGCCATTCTCAGTCTAACCGAAATATCCGAGGTGGTAATTCGTCCAAATGTTTTGACCCAAATAAGGCAACAAGGGGCTTATGATCTGTTTCAACCATGAATCTCATACCAAGGACATAAGTAGAAAACTTTTCACATGCCCAAACACAAGCTAGTGCCTCTTTCTCTATTTGGGCATAATTAGCTTCTGTGTCTGACAGGGAGCGAGAAGCATATGCAACAGGTTTCCACACAGAATCATGCTTTTGCAAGAGTACGGCTCCCAACCCATGTGATGAGGCATCTCCTGATATCTTTGTTTCAGTATTAGGATCATAGATACATAGCACCGTTGGCTGGCTGAGTTCTTTCTTTATTTCATTAAATGCCTTATGCTGAACTTCAGTCCACTGCCACATGCGTGTTTTCTTTAGTAGCTCTCGCAACGGTTGTGTGATATTGGCTAGATTGGGAGAAAATTTGCCCAATTGGTTCACCATTCCAAGAAAGCGTCGCAATTCAGGGATGGTTTTAGGTGGTTCAATGTTTTGAATAGCTGCAGTTTTGGCAGGGTCTGCTCGGATGCCTGTTTGATCAATAACATGACCTAGAAATTGCACTTGGGACATTGAAAAATTACACTTATCCTTATTAAGTGTAACTCCTGCTGACTGGACTCTTTTCAGGACTGCAATCAACCGAGTATCATGCTGGTCTTGGTCCTTGCCAAACACCAAAATGTCATCTATCTGGCAGACAACTCCCTCAATGCCCTCCAGGATACGGCTCATGCGTTTTTGGAAGTGTTCTGGTGCACTGCTTATACCAAAAGGCATTTTGTTAAAACAATACCGTCCGTAGGGGGTGATAAATGTTGTTAACAGCTTTGACCGTTCTGACAGGGGGATCTGCCAAAACCCACTGTTGGCATCCAATTTGCTGAATATTCTTGCACCAGTAAGCAAGGCCAGAGTCTCATCCACCTTTGGTAGTGGGTGTACCTCCCTCAATACACTTGAATTAAGAGGCCTGAAATCCACACATATCCGAATATCCCCATTCTTTTTCGGAACAACAACCATGCCGGCACACCATGGTGAAGGAATATCCACTTTCGAGATCACTCCTAACAATAGCATTCTATCAAGCTCCTGTCTAACTCTCTGGCGTAATGGAATCGGGATGTTCCTTGGGGTGAAAAGTGCATACGGCCTAGCACCTGGTTGCAGACGGATATCAAAAGGTTCTCCAAGATTACCAAGTCCTTCAAAGAGTGCTGGGAACTTGTCCACTACCGATGCTACAGTAACTGCTTCCAATCTAGCGACTAATTTCAGTGCCATGATGGCTGGAAGACCCAACAAATTAGTCCGAAGTCCTGCCACAACAAAAATGGTTTCAATACTCTCTCTTCCATTGTGAGATACTTTACCACTAAACTGCCCTATGACCCTTAAAGGGTATCGTCCAGGACCATATAACTTTCTTCCGCTTTTTCCAACTGTGGCTGTTTATCTCCCTGTAGCTTTTTTCAGATATTGCGGTGACCTCTGCACCAGTGTCCACTTTGAAACTCAAGTTTTCCCCTTCAACCTTCACCTTGATTGTCCAGGAAGTTTCACTTGCCAATGACAAAGTATCCAGAACCACAGGGCTGAGATCACTTTGCTGAGGCGAAACATCTTCCAGTACTTTAGATAGGCAGCAGTTGCTAAAATGACCCTTCCGATGACATCTATAGCATGTAGCCTTTCTAGCTGGACATTCACTAAAAGGGTGTTGTTCCCTGCCACATCTTGAACACTTCTTACCTTGCTGCCTCTGTGGAAAGCTGTCTGGTTGACCTTTCACATGTCTTTTACTGCCTGATGCTTCATCCAGTGTGACATCTTCCATCCCTCTCAGAACTTTTTGCTGTTCTTGAACTGCTTCCTGTTGTCTCACTATCCTCTTAGCTTTTTCCAAAGTAAGGTCTGGGTCAAGCTGAAGTCTCTTTGACAAGGTTTCGTCTCTGATGCCAACGACAATTCTATCTCGTATCATTTCTGCTGTTAACGCGCCGTAATCACAATTTTCTGTCAATTTGTACAGCTCCATTATGTATGTGTCTATCGGCTAACCTTCACGCTGGCATCGACGATTAAATCGCGCTCTCTCAAAAATGACATTTCTTCTCACCTTGAAAAACGCGTCCAGTTTCTCAACAACCTTTTGGTACACCTTTCGCTCGTCGGAGGTTATATTGGTCGATGCAAGAACTGATGACACACCTTCGCCCATACAATAAAGTAGTGTATTAACCTGTTTTTCATTCGATTCCTCGGCAAGGCCAGCTGCCTCACGAAACTGGTTAAACCTAGCTATTCACTGAGGCCAGTCATCCGGCGTTTGAAAGTTGAATGGGTCTGGTGGTTTCAACAAAACCTGTGCCATTCCAACGCTGCCACCATGTGGTATTCGTCAATATGATAATTAATAATCACAATTCTATATAAAGCACACATTAATAATACAATGGTTAGTTAACACCACAAATACAACACAACCAGATACCTGCACCACTCCTCCCTCATCCTCATCATCTAGCACCACCTCTCCTTCCTCCTCCACCTGCACACACACATAATGTATTGTGTGCGTTTGTTCTGTTGTCTCATAAAATTAGATATTTAATGGGTCCTTCACATCATTTCTGATTGACTGATAACATTGCTTAGTGAAATTAGCATTTGGAGAGGATCCCCAGATCCACAGTGTAGTTACACAAGTCTATGAGAAACTTGGTGGGATATAGAACTTAAAGGCAAAGGTGATGTACAAAAGGAAGGGAACAAGGGTAGTATGAACACATAAATAACGTAATGCCTTACAATGTGTGCTACAGTCTAAATATAGGACTACTCGATTTTTCCTTATCATTAACCCTTTTCCCCTTGCTTTTGATATCACTATTGCCTCATAGTTACTATTGACCAAAGATAATAGTATGCACATTAGGGCATTTAATTTTAAGCCGAGTTATGCACTGATGTCCACAATTTCTGGACATGGTACGTTATGAGGTAATGACGTGCAACTAATTTCTAATTAAAGCTTGTAATTTCGCCTTCGCCAAGTAATAAAATCTTTACGTTTCAAAATAATTGGTTTCGTTTTATACAATTTAGTCTGGGAGATTATGTCTTTTGGCCCTAACCAATTGAAATGGTTGAGTCGTAATGGCTATATAGCACGGCTGTTACGTACGTGCCATTAGGTTTTACAATTAGATCGTGTGAACTGGATTACGGTATATTGAAAATGGCGTAGACAAACCATAGATAGTTTAGAGATGGATTGAAAGCGCATCACGTGAGCCATTAAGACTATGCGCGCACTCCGTGATCGCGCGAATCACACCTTTCTAGAGGGCAAATCGAGGCAAAAGTCGTCAAAGCGTGCCATACTGATTTTTGGTGGACATTTTTCATCGCCTATTTGAAAGGTAAGCATTCTGTAAGGTATTGACCTTAAAAAAGCCACGGTTTGTACAACGCGCGCTGCGTACCGATCATTTCACCACTCTCACGTGCTTATGTACCTTTTGTGAGAAACTGGTGAGTCTCCAAAGGTTTATTATGCTTTCTATGCTTATAGAGGTCATTTTGCAGGGAGGGATTTTTTTTAGTTTTGTTTTATCTTCATCCGATCGTGCGTACCACCGTCATATAGTAGTTTAGGGCATAAATTGGTATACTTCGTGCATGTACCTGTTTACGAGCCATCCTAAGTGGTTTTGCAATTCTATGAACGAATCTTAAGTGTTCAGTGAATGCTCTAGGAGGGACTTTTTCCTTTTTTTGAAAATAGTACTTGGTTTTCTAAATACACTGCCTCAAACAGCGCCGATTTTGTGATTTATATACAAACATTTTATTTTTTCCCACGTCTAGCACTTCATCCTTGTCCATCAACTCAGAGAATAGGAATAGAGGTATGAAGTAGAAGGGTAGGCATGTAACTCCTATTTAAACAAATGTATACAGGTACAGGTACTATGGGTAGGAAAAGACACTGGTGGAATAAGAGGCCGGAATCGGGAAAAGATTTTTCTCTCTTGGTGTCAATCCCTTTGGACAAAGTGTGTGTTTCATTTCCTGTGTCCATACCTTTGGACAAAGTTTCAGTACAGTCCTCCACCATTGTACATGGGCTCAAATGTGATCTGTTGTCAATTCTGCCCCGAAGTTGGGTTGACATCTCTCCACCCACTGATAGTGATGTCATCATCATCTGTAAACCTTCTTACTATGAAACATCAAACACATCTAGGTGCAATTCACTATCCAGATTAAAGCCACATTTAACTGGAGTGTCTTTTTGCATAACAACCTGCTGAGTTATGCCTCTTGCAGTGTTCTGCATTGCATACCTTGTGAACTCCATGGTGTGGATGATGTGCTGTCTTTAGTAAGGTGTGTAGAAAAAGCCAAGATCTGTCAAGGTCACTGTGACTCAAAGTACAAATGTCTTGTTCGACACAGAAATGGGAAGTTTCATGATAATAAGGGTAAGTGTGGTGAGTGGTGCAGTCTTTATTGTATTCATTGACTTTTTTCTCATACATGTAGGGATGCTTCTTGCATTGGAGGACTTGGTTACTTTAGATAAACCAACTATCCGCTCATCTCACTGTGAGTTTCTTTTAGACTCTGATAGTCCATATAGCAAATGTCGTCCATGTTACAAGATACGAACATTGCTTCGCATAGCTATGAGTAGATACCAACATGTAATTGAGATTGCTTCACTTAAAAGAGTGGGTGTTCATAGCCACGTAAATCACCGTTATTTGCTAGAGAAGGAGAAGAATTTCAAGTTACGACATCAACACCAGCACATTCGCAGCCTAGAGAGGAAGTTAACTCATATGGCTACAAAGCTTTCTATAGCTACAGAGAAAGTAGGAGTGCACCTTAACGGTGACATGCATGAAGATGTATGCTCTACAATGAAACAAGAAGATAATGAAGTTGTTAAGCTGCATCCAGAAGGATCATTTCAAAGAATGTTTTGGTCACAGCAGCTCAATGCATCACTTGTCCAGAAAGCCAGTGCAATGAAATGGCACCCTTTAATGATCAAATTGTGTCTATATTTACGTTACAAGTCTAGTGGTGCATATGAGGCACTGAGAGAGAGTAGTTGTTTGAAGTTGCCTTCTCAGCGTACACTACGGGACTATGCGCATGTAGTCAAAGCAGCAAATGGATTTACCCTAGACATTGATGAACAGCTTGTCAGAGTATCGAAATTGCTAACGCTTAAGGAATGGCAAAAATGCATTGCACTTGTAATAGATGAAATGTTTATCAGGGAAGACCTTGTGTTATCAATGACGAGCTGATTGGTTTCACTGACCTGGGTGACATCAATAATCATTTGGTAGCCTATGAAAAGTGTCTTAAACTTGTCCTACTGTAGCAAACTCCATGCTTGTTTTTATGGTCTGCAGTTTTTTCACGCAGATGAAATACCCATATGTGCAGTTTCCTTGTGCAAATGTGTCAGGTGACCTACTGTTTGCTCCAATATGGGAGGCTGTGTTTAGACTGGAAAGATGTGGATTTAAGGTATGAAATGTGTATTTTACATATTAATCACTTTTTTTATGTTTATGAACAGGTGTTGACCATCACATTTGATGGAGCTGTGGCAAACCGACGGTTTTTAAAGCTAATGGGCTCGGAGAAGGTTCTCTTCAAAGTCATCAATAAGTATTCTCTTGAGAAGCGCCCTTTGTTTTTTTTCTCTGATCCACCACATCTACTTAAAACCACAAGAAACTGTTTAGCGTCAAAGGCCAGGCATCTGTGGGTAAGCATCTTTTGCACATGTCGAAGTATGGTTTTGCATTATTTATGATGTTTGTATCTTACATTCAGTGCAATGGAAGCGACATATTGTTTCAGCATATTACTGATATGTATTATCGTGATAGAGAAAAAAGCATGGGACTGTTGCTATTGCCTAAGATCAAATTAGAGCATATACAGCTAACACCGTTTTCACGTATGAGGGTTGACCTTGCTGCTCAGGTACTTCAGCCAGTAAATACTATATGGCGTTCACTTCAATCTGTTCTTTTTTGCAGCTACTTAGTGAAACTGTTGCCAAGGCTCTGGTCTTATCTGGTGACCCTGCAGTGCAGGAGACTGCCAAATTTGTCACCATGTTTGACAAGTTTTTTGATGCTCTTAATGTATCCAACTACACCTCAGGTGTGAACAAGAGAAAGGTATTTCAGCAACCATACAGGTCTGGAGATGATTTTCGTTTGAAGGTCAGTCCATATTAACATATGCTCAACTTGATATGCTGCTATTTTTAACAGTGGCTAAAAGAGGAATTTTTAGTTTTCCTCGATACTTGGGAGCAAAGTGTCCAGGCAAGACCAGGTTTCAATGCTAGTGAGAAACAGAAAATGCTATTAAGCCCTCAAACATTACTGGGTCTGAGGATTACAGGTAAAAATGGACTGTGGTATAGCAAACTCACTTTATGTGCTTTTTTACCCATTCAGTAAATTCCTTCATTGGACTAGTCCAATACCTATTCACTCTGGAAGGTGTTGAATCTTTTCTAAGTCAGAGAATAGGGCAAGATCCTCTTGAAAACTTTTTTGGCGGCCAACGTCAGAGAGGTGCAACAAGTGATAATCCTAATGTGTCTGAATTCCAGAAGAATATGCAGACAATACGTATTGTTGGCACTATGTGCAGACCATCTGTGCGAGGCAATTGTCGAGAAGTGAAAAACCAACATCCAATCGACCCCAATGAGAACACCCCACTCCTGAAAAGGAAAAGCAAAAGAAAGAAGTCTAAGAAAGCAAAGCAGCATGATTAGTTATTGAACACTTTATGTATAGATTGTATCATCAAAATGTGAATGTGTGAGTGTAATCAGTCTTTATACAGAGTTTTTCTTATCCCCTTAGATTTCTGCTTTGTCTTCTTTTCCTGTACTTTTAACTTTTCCATCCAGTCACTTGCGTATGAAAAACCTCTGATTGTGAGCCACATGTCAATCACCATTCCTAACAACTTCATTTCCATTTCATCCCCACTTTCCCAAGGGGCTGCAACAATAGACCAAAAGAACATGACGTCTTCACTGTCCAATAAACATTTAGTCAATTTGGTCTTAAATTTAGAAGTAAGTGTTGAGTCCTGCTGCAGCTGTTTCTGCACCTCAAGCTCCATTGAAACTATTGCCATGTACATGGCATTGCTCACATGGTTTAATCCGCCTCGGTCAACCAGTTTAATCCAGTTATCAGATTCATGGTCTTCTGTTTCTGACTGTGGCATGTCATCCAAGCAAAGCATTATACACTGTTTAGCAGGGTTAGAGGACTTTGCAATTTTTTTACGTATTGCTCGTGGAATGTATCCTGCAGCATACCGTAGCGCATTTTTTTCTTCATAACTCAAAGTTCCTAGTCGGACTTTTACAGGGTGGGTGGTAATAGGAAATAGTGTCTTGATCTTGACTTTTAGCACACACTCCGTCACGTACTGATAGAAAATGGGGTTTGGCAAAGAATTGATGGAGACAGTCAGAAACCTTTCCCAATTCTTAGCAAACGTATCGGATGTACTCAGTTTGTGATATGAACTCCACATAGCTTCGCGCCTTACTTGCAACATACTACCGCGTTTCCTCACTTTCTTAGGTGGATCAAAACATCTATCAACATCAGATACCAACTTCTCTGCAAACTCGTAGAAGACATCCTTACTATTAGGCAATGAAAACCACTGTAACAGTTTCCGAGCGTCCTCAACAGCGCTTCTCGACGATGGAGTCAGAATCTTAAAGCCATCATCAGCTAACACATTTTTCAACAGCATTTTATTTCGTCGGGTTTTGTCATTGCCTCAGCCATAGATAGTATCTGAAGTATCGGAACATACAGCGAGTGTAGGTGATAATTCGTGACAATTAACCGTGCTTCCAATCCATCTCTAAACTATCTATGGACAAACCTCATTATTAAACCACCAACTTTGGAGCTATTTCATGCAAAAATCAGTGAAGCAAAATAAAAACCAGTACATGAATGGTGCTGCACACATATTTAAAATACTAAAGGCGCAGTTGAAAATGGCTCGTTATAAGATGCTACAGCCTGTGCGCATAAAAGGATTTAACGAGGGGTTAATAATAGCAGGTTTCTAAGCGGTGGTACTCCCAATCCTCCAGATAGATAAGCTTCAAAAACGTTTCACCAAGCAAGCGAGCTGCGGTGAGTATTTCTATGAATGAAACAAGTTACTACACGGTCTGTAACGGGTCTTAATTCTTATTCGACCGCTATGGTATACATATGAATAGTCGAACCGCACACCACAGGATCTATGGTGCCTGCAGTACACAGGTGCAAATTGGATGAGTTGTATAGGGTGTGTGGTTGCAAACTACACAAAGTTAGCACAAAACCAGCAGCTAAAAAACGATACCCGTGAATGCTGCGTTGAGTTGTTGTCAGCATTTCATATTGCAACAACCAAGGATTGCTATCAGATCCACCCACCAATGTTTTGCAACAAGTGCTACCTCACTATGAAGCATGTCACAACAGCTGCCATACACAAGAAACCTTACAAGTGTGGTCTGAAACCTTATGACTGGTACAACCATACAATCCACAGCTGTACTCACAATTGTACAAACGGAAATCCCCTTACACATATAGGGATGAAGTAAGGGTATGCCTCCTTCTAAGGCATGATGGCCCCTAGCTGAGATATCTGGTAACACTCCAGCCCAAGTTGTACAGCACATCATGGCCATAGCACCATCAGAAACCATTCAAAATTCCATTGTACCACCATGCGCCAATAGACAGCTACTTTCTGCTATTAGTGAGCTGAACTGTCCCATTTGCCTCAGTGTGTTGAGACGGCCAATACAGTTGCCATGCGAGAGACTTGTGTGTGCTCGCTGTCTGACTGAATGGATCCACCTGAGGGGTTCATTTTGTCCCTGCTGCTATGACACCAGTACATTGGAGTGCACACAACTAAAGCCAGCGTCCAGAATGGTTCAGCTGCTGCTAAATGACGTGATGGTGTCGTGTGCATCATGCAAGAGGAATGTGAGAGCTGCTGATTATGACACACACACTTGCACTGATGAGGTCAACAGAGAGGAAATGCAGCTTGTGCATACCGTTGTGCACAGAATGTTGGATGCTTCAAAGGAGAACTGCATTCACATTCCAACTGGAGGAACAGTAAGTGTCAATAAAGATTGTTGTTATTTAACTTGCACTTACAGCCATTGACATTGGCTCGTGTGACAGTGCCAAAAGCCCCCATCACACAGTTGAGCAAACGCACACGTAAGCGTTGTGTGCTTGAGCTTCAACGGACACGCAACATCTTAAGTGGCAGCTCTGATGATTCTGGCATCCTCTTTGAGGATGAAGTCAGAGCACTGAGTGCAGACCAAAGGCAGCAGCTGCTCCACAGTGCTGGGATTAAGCTGAATATAGAGCCAACACAAGGGCTTGCTATCAAATCCATGATTGGCTTACCATGGTACAGGCTGAGAACCCTCAGCAGGTACATGTAAAGGAAGAAAATACAATGGTGTACATCTATTTGAATTTCAAATTCAGATGGTTGAAACACTCTGGTATCAGTTTTGGTAGTGAGCGGAAACATCGTGCCCTCTGCAGAGAGCTGATAGGAGACAACTTGGAGGTAGAGCTTGCTCCATTCTCTTTCAAGTTGGCTGATGGTGGTGAAGAAATCAGAGGGGCAGCTCATGCCTATACACCCAGCCTCACTGCAAAGATCACCCAACTTCTGGAACAGAATGAGATGTATGATAAACCCATTAGATAAGTTGAAAAGCATAATGCGAGAACATTACCTAATTATAGCACCAAGTATGTCTGCCGCTGTTCCACCTGTTGAGAAAAGGAAAAAAAAAAAATTAACGCATGAATCTTCGTTAAAAAGCAACTTATTCTGACGTCCATAACTCCCACATAAAATCGAGTAGTAACGTATTGACAACAAAATGTCAAACAAAAAGTTCAGGTTACTATCCCATACCTTTTTCACACCAAATCATCTGGAGGTATAGCCAAAAACACGAAATGTTCACACGACGTCTCACGAGGATCCTTCCGTATTAATTTGTTAGCGAAAGTACAAAATGTTTTTATGACAAGAAAAATGCACCGACGTTTTACTAACTGCTTTCTCTGTGCACACGTCCTGTTACTTCGTGAAACCAGGCGATTACAAGCCAAGACAAAAAGGTTTTTTCCAAGGTAGGCGTTGCTACGGAACAAATGAGTCATGTTGCTAGGTACTTAATAATCACAGCGGGCGTGGACCTAATGTCCACGTAATTGTAACAGCCGTGATAGTTGCCGTGGGACGCACATTTAACCCATTCCAACTCATTACATGCACCGATTCGAATGAAATAAATTATGGGTGTGTTATGTCGCAAATCAGTGTCAGCTAGTATGAACTCTATGCTACGCGTATAATATGCATGCGGTTTCGTTAATATTTCCATTGGGCGCTGATAGTAATCGTACAACGGGGGAGGGCATGATATTGAAAATATACAGGGGATGTATTTATAGTCCAGGGGAATTTAGTTAGTTAGTTAGTTGCCCCAACCCCGGCCCCCATTTCCTGCCTGTGATGTACAATGGAATGCAGCTCGGGAATTACCCATCGATAATTAACTCTGGACTAAGAGCATACAATACAGTGTAGTATTTCAATGTCGTGTTTATCATATACAGGTGCCATCCGCCCCAGATCACCTTACATCGCTCCGCTTAAGCCAATGAGCTGTTCTGCAGCATGAAAAAAAGAATCATATACATGCGATATGAGAACTTTAGTTTCGGGGGAGGGGGGGGGGGGGGGGGGAAGGGGGGGACCTACAGCGCTCCCAATACCCTGCGTTTCGACAACTCTACGTAGAAGAACTTACATCATACAGTGCGGCTTTCATGGTGCTCTAAACGATTTCGTGGTCATCTTATGCGGTATTACGGTTAAAAAGCGTTCGTTTCTGGGGCTAACCCGAATTATTCATACTGGAGCCCCCCCACCCCCCCACCCCACCCCCCCACCCCCCCCCCCCCACCCCCCACCCCTCTAGCTAAAATCCTGTTACTGCATGTCCAGTGGCATGTGCATGCATTTTATAGTTTACAGCCATTACACGACTAATATACGACGGATATAGGCAATCAGTGAAGGAAAGTAATCTCATCCATTGCTGCTGCTTTCAATCCCGGGTCAAAATCTCATACACCTGATCTGCTTCATCGTTGGACGTCCTCGTTCCCTCACTGATTGTACTCTTATGCGTATCTTGGTGACCACATCTGGGTGCTAGTGCTGCGTAGACTCCGGCTGCAATATACAGAAAGCCCATGCACTCAACACAGCACAAGAACACGTGTGGTACACGCATTATATGTGACGATTGTATAGATATGCATTTCGAATGATTGCTTACTATTCTGCGTTACTGCTGTCCTATCTATCGGCTCATACTCAGGCGCACCTGCGTGTATCAAGGATCAACTCAATTCATGAGGGGATAAAACCCCCACCCGCCCTATAATGACACACACACTCTACCCTACCTTCTTTGACAGTTTTTGCTAGTTGAACTTTCAAAAATGAGCTGGTGCTTCCGAACGAGCCGCTCCCGGTCGAATAATCTGAGGTGGCTGACAGCTCTGCCAAAGTTGGGCATGAAATAATAATAATAAGCTTTACATATACGATGTGCCCACCCACCCTCATTAGTCGGCAAGAGTTGTTCAGTACCACGAGCAGAGTCCCTGCTGATCGGTGTGTGCGTGTCTGGCCTATCTTGCGAAGGTGTCCTTGCTACCCGCGGTGGCTTCGGTAAAATTGGAGGTTTAGATCCAATTAACCCACTAGACGGAATTGCATCCACTTCGCCTTGGACACCACCATCTATAGAAACGGTCCAGCTGCTTTGATGGGTTAAATTGCGCTTAAATGCTTACTTGGTTTATATGACTTGCGACGGGGAGGGTCAGAATGACAAGCCATTCTGGACACTTCTTGAATGACACCCGCGATTTTTAAAGACTGCAATTCTGAGAAAGCGGTATCACCTAGCTTGGCTTCTGATCTTGCCTTTTTTAATTTCGTCTTCAGATTGTCCGTTGTCTCTTGTATTTCGCAGAGAATTCTTTCCGCCCTATGATAAACTTCGTCGTCGTCTGCTGATAGTATTTCCCTAAGTTGCTCAATTTGTTTCACCAACCCTTCGGCTTGAAGTAAGGCTTGGTCGAATCTGGCTTTGAGAGCGGCGTCTTTCGGTGACAGCAGTTTTGCTTTGCCTATGGCTTCCCCATCGGGCTGCCGTCTTTTCTTATCTTGTTTGGCCCAGTCTTTTATATGTTTATCAATTTCTTTAGTTATGTCGTTCCTCTTCACCTGTTGGACCACTTCTTTAAGTGTCTCGGGCTGCGTGAGCGTGACAATTCCCCACTCCAGCAAACCTTCCAACACTTGCAACGCTGTCACTCCGCTGTATTTTTCTGGGAGCTGATAAAGAAACACCAGTTCTTCACAGTCGCTTTTATTTAGCTTCTTGGCGACGTCAATGACAAGTTTCCTCTGTCTTAAAGGATTTTCCATGTGTTTAACTGTCGATAGAACAAGGGGAGGCTGTCGACAGAACACTCGTTACACTTACAGTGTAAATATAGCACAGATGACGTGAATGGATGTTAGGTTGCTATAATTACAACACGTTTCAGCGGTTTCACATTACGGTATTTTGGTATTTTGGTACGTTGGGTCCAGGAGAGTAGTGTGGGCAATGTTCAATGGACCTTTTTTTTCGCTATGTGCTAAATATAAACTACCATGATACATGGGATGAAACGGGTCCCACGGATATTATAAAACATAAAAATGCATCGCGTTTGATCGCTATAGCTTCCGAACGGTTAGGCTATCAGCTTCCGATTTTCAACACTTCATACTACACCATTTTTCTCTGTGGCGATCTACGTTGGTGCCTTGCACAAGCACAGTGTCGACGTTACAAGGTCCGGTACTCCACGGGGTTCAAAACCTCCACAACTTCAGGTAGGAGCGTTCAAATTCGGTGTAATGGTAGTGGGATTCTATCGCTATTGATGCTGTGTTCTGTTCGTTAATTTTTACTTTATCCGTTACGGAGATACAGCTGTGCAAAGTTAATGCACATTTTCCAGCACAATTATTGCATGCAACCCGCGTTCCGTTCTCCTATTCCACAATAAATTTCGATAATATCTTTCTCCATCCATTCTCTGCCTTAAAATAAATTAGCCTCTCGGCTAGCCGTTTGCAACTATTTTTGCCTCACCCAGGAGTGAGTTTGTGTGGGTGGATTAAAAGAAAAATGAAGAGGACTTCTCACTTCGCAAAACGATCGTACCAAATTAACTGATCCCAGCAGCATGCTAGGGAATCCCAATGGTTACAGTAATCTTGCCCCTGCCATGGGATATCTATCTATAAAATACACGTCAAATATGTACATACAACGTATACATCGTTGCACGGTGCCGTTTTAGTGTAGTGACAATTCAGCAACCATGTAATTGGTTCTCCTTCACTTCATCACGTGATAGGAACATCGTATGAAGACCAAATAAACATCAAATTGTAGCATTTTACATATAAACGTTCCTTTGTATAAAGAAAGTGCAAACATCAGCCGATGAAGATAATAAACGAAAAAGGCGTGCGTGGGCGTAACTGTGTGTCAACTTAGAATAACTTATTGACACTTGCTATGCATGCACGTAGGAAGCGAAAGAACGCTCGAAAAACTTTTTTTCCCAGTCGGAGAAATCGATTTCTCACGCAAAATGTACAGGTGCAACCTCATTCACGGTTGCCTAACTGTTGTAGTCTCGAACGCACGCGACTGGAGAGCATAACAGATATTCAGATGACACATTCGTTTCCCTCCATGTGTGACCTGATGGCGCCAACCAATTTGATTGGGGCGCACGATTTCGCGCGCCATGGAACAAAACTGTTACTTCCTCACTTTTCGTAGCCATTATTCAAAATTCGGGTTAATTTATTACGGTAACCATATGGCATAATATGTGAAAGGAATTTCGATCGTTGATGCTAGAGGTACGTGTACGTGAGTTTGACTTTATGTCTTGGATTCGTTCCTAGCTTCCTACTTATAGCCACGTGGGCAGTTGTGAATTCTTCAAATTGAAGACAAAATCGATCAAATGACCACGTTCCTATTTTGGTGCATAATTCTCATGTTTGATTCATACACAAGTTAGTGCAATGATAATGCAATTTTCGTCTCCCTACTCTACGAGTCGTTTTCATTTGGCAGGTATAATAACGAGTAAGTTCTTCAATCCTGGGATTTGCCGTGTTCTAACTATGCACGCCTATGTATTGTCGCGTATCGTTTG
Organism: Ephydatia muelleri; assembly: GCA_013339895.1. Lineage (NCBI taxonomy): Eukaryota > Metazoa > Porifera > Demospongiae > Spongillida > Spongillidae > Ephydatia > Ephydatia muelleri. The sequence continues at coordinate 3,220,143 of JABACO010000010.1, forward strand.
TCCATATGCAGGTTCATGAAGGTAGCAGTGCTGAGTGAGCTATGTATTGTGTGAGTAGTAAGCAATGGCTTAGTGTTAGGGGGTTAAATACGTTATATGATTATTGAAAGGTTACCACTGAATATGCTTTAAGTTAGTGTATTGCTGTTAATCCTAAACCAGAATCTGCCTCAACAGTTTCCTTAGGCTTTCATGCAAATGCAATTAGTGGGCGCAACGTAAGCTATGAATGTCTGTAATTTCCTTTGTTGCGGGGGTGTGAATTTTCGTTGTTGCGAGCATAGACTGTGTATGTTGTTTATCTGCAATCTTAAATTCTAAATAAAGGAGGAATGGCAAAATTCCCATTGTATGTCATTGTAAGGGTCACCCATACAATGACTCCATGTATCACAGACCACAAAGCTTATTACATTAATTCTCACACATGTACAGTATCGGACCTTGTTCAAGCCGTTGCCGGATTTAAGGGCAATTGCTCAGCAGCCAAGACCTTTAGGGGCCCGTCAAGGTGCTAGCAAATTATTTCATAATTTAGTAATTGTAGTACAAAGCCAGTACCACACCCTGTCCCAGAGTGTGGAGACCCCATACCTCACACCAATGTATATATAAAGGTACCATCAACTCACAAATCAAAAGTTTCTAAAGCTCGTGCCTCCAATACTGGATTGAAGTTGATTATGTTTTAAGAGAGGCTGAAGATGGTACATCAATGAAGACATGATCACTGTCCTTATCACCATTCTGCACGTTCTTATGAGATGTGATTTGTGAGGAGGTACGTGTATGTGTCAAGATTACAATCCCCTCAGTTAACAGACTGTCTAAGAACAGCTTGGTATGGCACATCATCAGGTAGCATATGTGGGGGTTCAATATAAATCTGTGACCATCTATCACATTAACTCTTTTGCAGGGGGAAGCCAATTATTACGTACTTAGCAAAGTGTATGACCTGGAAACAACTGATCAATATGTTGTTGACTACAAAGTGTTAACTGTTTAGATAAACAGAGTGGCTTTAGTATAGTACCTGAGGCACAATTATGGTCTGTTGCCCGTGAAAGTGGTGTAGCGCATTTCAGTAAACTATGTAGCCACCAGATAACTAACATCCTATTGGATGAATAATGCAATATGTATTAGCTCCAGATTGAATATGCATATCCCACTATCCCAGATGTTCTCTCACTTCCACCACTCCTCCCACCTTTACACCATCACTGATGAAGGATGATTACACACCTAGCAGGGATCACACCACACAGCATACTACATTATATGCTTACCAAGAATAGGAGATGGAGGCAGCTCAGTCAATGTGGGCTTCTGATCAGGTTCAGCACCAGTTGGAGGAGGATAAGCATCAGGTGGAGGATGAGCATCAGGTGGAGGAGGATGAGCATCAGGTTCAGGATGAGCATCAGGTGGAGGAGGAGGAGCATCAGGTGGAGGAGGAGCATCAGGTGGAGGAGGAGCATCAGGTGGAGGAGGAGCATCAGGTGGAGGAGGAGCATCAGGTGGAGGAGGAGCATCAGGTGGAGGAGGAGCATCAGGTGGAGGAGGAGCATCAGGTGGAGGAGGAGCATCAGGTGGAGGAGGAGCATCAGGTGGAGGATGAGCATCAGGTGGAGGATGAGCATCAGGTGGAGGAGGAGCATTAGGTGGAGGATGAGCATCAGATGAAGGAGGATGATCATCAAGTGGTGTAGGTGGCTGTACTGTTGGTATTGCTGACAAGTTCTTGTAAACTGGTTGATCAGGTGACCCTTGTGAAGCACCAGGTGAGAGCCCTTCACTATCTTTGTAGGTGTCTACAAATTAAAGGTACCATACATTGATGCTGCAACCATGCATGCAAAGTAAATGTTATTCAACGCTTATACCTTTGATCAAAATCATTTTATTGCAAACCACAAAATGCCCATCCAATTGGGACTGATGTTCCTAGCCATGTGACTAAAAGCCAACAAGCTTGCACTATCAATTTAAGGTGTATGAATGAAATAAATTAGACCTTATCACTACATTCCTCACAGGAGATGAGGGGCTGGCACATGAGATCTGTATTTGGGTAGGAGGTGCAGCTATGTTGGGGGTCTGAGGCAGCAGCTCTTTGATTATTGAAAAATTTAAGACCTTACTGCTTAATAAAATAATATTACTAACTTTTATACATCTGAGGCCACTACTACAAATACCCACTCCTAAATACCTGCAGTAGCTATAGGCCTAGCGGACATGAAACTAATGATATTCAAGTAGGATATGAAACCAGTAGGTTCTGGTGATAGGATTATTCTTAGGGTTTCATCATCCAATACAAAAGTAAATGTACAGTAACTACAGGTTCTGGGCTTTTCCGTGTTAGCTTCAGACCCTGGCAATATTGCCACAAACGAGGTGGTACATTTGCTTGAGCTGTGTCATTTGTACTTCAATCGCTGCTTGTAGTATACATTTCAAAATTCATTATATGCCATGTTGAAACATATACCATGATATTACAATTAACTGAAATCAGGCACTAGGGGACCATGTGCGCCTGGCTGCCACACCATTACCTAGATCCACCACTGCACACACACACACACACACACACACACACACACACACACACTCACACACACACATACACACACAACATTACCATCCTTGGACTCACCTTCATGGATCTGCAAGAAGAGTAAAATTAGGAATGGTCAATACATCATTAGCTCCTTACCTTAAACACTCTCATTTCATCAATCAGTACCTGGAGAACACTGTACTGCATCAGCACCTTGTAGCCAACCTCAGGATACTTCATTTCTGCACACAAATGCTCCACCACATAAGATGGGATCAGCCACACCACTGTCACAGAGCCAGGGTGCACACTCCTGACGATTAGCACCACTTGATGCAGAGAATAATGCTGACAGAAGTTTTTCCTGAAGTCATCCACCTGACGTAATGTGGTGTGCTTAGGGTCCAATTCTTGACGTACTATCAGTTGACTGAAGCCAGAAGGAACCTCCTCCCTCCCCTCCAGACACACATGAAGTCTGCCAGCTTTGTATTTTCCATAAAGGCATTCACATCTCTAACAAACTGTTCCATTAGCTGCTTTGTCTTATTGCAGCCACATTTGTTTACCAGACGGTCAAGTAGACCATAGTTGAAGCAGTCCCAGTACATATTGAGCAAGGTGATAATTGCAGTGACACAACTAGCCTGGGCAATAGCTTGGTTATGTTCCTTCAGGAATAAAATGTGCTCTTTTTTTATCAATGCAGGGATGAGTGTAACATATGTCTTAATGTCCCTGATGTCTACACATTCACAGTCCACTTGAATTGCTCGTACCACCTCCAGGAAGTGTTCTTCCTGCTTAATGATAGATTTTTCCAGAGCTGTAAATAAAGTATAATCAAAAATGATGATTTCCATAAACCGGTGATGGTTTCATCCCTCCACACTGGCGATGGATCCCTCACTCCACACTGGTGATGGATCACTCCACACTGGCGATGGATCCCTCACTCCACACTGGTGATGGATCACTCCACATTGGCGATGGATCCCTCACTCCACACTGGTGATGGTTCCCTCACTCCATACTGGTGATGGTTCCCTCACTCCACACTGGTGATGGATCCCTCACTCCACACTGGTGATGGTTCCCTCACTCCACACTGGTGATGGTTCCCTCACTCCACACTGGTGATGGTTCCTTCACTCCACACTGGTGGTGGTTCCCTCACTCCACACTGGTGATGGTTCCCTCACTCCACACTGGTGATGGTTCCCTCACTCCACACTGGTGATGGTTCCCTCACTCCACAGGTTCCATCACTCCACACTGGTGGTGGTTCCCTCACTCCACACTGGTGATGGTTCCCTCACTCCACACTGGTGATGGTTCCCTCACTCCACACTGGTGATGGTTCCCTCACTCCACATGTTCCATCACCCCACACTGGTGGTGGTTCCCTCACTCCACACTGGTGATGGTTCCCTCACTCCACACTGGTGATGGTTCCCTCACTCCACTCTGATGATGGTTCCCTCACTCCACACTGGTGATGGTTCCCTCACTCCACACTGGTGATGGTTCCCTCACTCCACACTGGTGATGGATGGTTTCACACCATGCAGGGATCATACCACACAGCACTGATGGATAGCTATATTACATGGACTGCTTACCAAGATGAGGAGACAGAGTCAATGTGGGTCTCTGGTCAGAAGGAGCATCAGGTGGATGAAGAGGTGTACATGTAGGTGCAGTTGGCTGAACTGTTGGTACTTCTGGTAATTGGTTGTGAAGAGGTGGATCAGGTGGATTCTTCTCTGTTAGTGGCTACAGATGTGCCAAGTGCGCAAACATGCTATTAAACTGCATTTACTTGATTCCAATTGCTTTTTGCATAGCGTTTTAGATATGCTATTCCCATTATTAGTTGACTGATGAGTACAATTGTTACATGAAAAAGAACTAACTCTAATGTCATGTTAAATGGCGCTTACTATCAAAATGTACAAACATTGAATACAATTTCTTTCATAAATAGCAAAATTAATGCTTATTATACCACTTCCATTAATGAAATTCAAGCAAACTCACGTAAAATGAAAAACATAGAATAATGCACCATTGAGATTAATTGATTAAACAGTTTCAGCTTACCGTAATATGTCATATTTATTAAAACTAGTGATAACAACTTGAATACTTTGGTCACGTTTTCCAGCGCCTTGAAGTATAACTTAACATATTTCAAACTCTTGTGCATCACTATGGTGTTTAATAAATAAAACTGTTTCCTAACTAATTTGATGTTGAGTTTTATTTGTTTTAAAATATGACCAGTTGAATTGGTCATTATAAAAAAATAAATAAAGGTTCCAACAACCAATCACGATAATTTGCCAAAAAAGTTATTGAAACAATTAATTCAAGTAGAAAAAAAATAGTAGAAGCAGTGTTGGCCTCCCACTCAGCAGAAAAGAGAAAGCAATTTGTTAATGCAAGTTATTCTAATATGGGGGCAGTATCATTAAAACCGTTCTGTTTATTTGTTCATATGGCGTGTGTGTGTGTGTGTGTGTGTGTGTGTGTGTGTGTGTGTGTGTGTGTGTGTGTGTGTGTGTGTGTGTGTGTGTGTGTGTGTGTGTGTGTGTGTGTGTGTGTGTGTGTGTGTGTGTGTGTGTGTGTGTGTGTGTGTGTGTGTGTGTGTGTGTGTGTGTGTGTGTGTGAAATGCGCGTTTGTATGTGGATATCAGCCCAATAACGCGTTACTTTTGTAAGCTCATTCACCTTCTCCAGCTCATCCAGGACGTCATACACCTTCCCGTATGTAGCCTGGGGACCAAACCTTCCAACCCATTTCATCAGGGCCTCTAATCTCTGGTCCTCTCCGTCACGATAGCGATCTTCTATGTCTTTAACCATCTCGCCCTCCAGTCCAAGTCGCTTGGTAACCACCTTCCATTTGGGTAGGAACTTGGCTATCTTGGTCAGATGTGCGTCCGTGACCTTCTTGTCCATTTGTTTTATATTGCAGGATCGAATAGCTGAGTGGAGATGACGATACGACCGACAGGAAGGTGACCCTGCACGGCGATGTGTAATACTGATCGAGGAGGATGTGCTCACACAAAATGAAACATGACTACAATAATATCCTATAGCTATGTACATCTATGATACACATACCCTTGGCTTAGCGATCACAAGATGCATACATAATAGAGTTACCTTCAAAAAAAAACGATGTGACGTTGCCTAGCCGGTTTGGTATTTATTCCGCTTCTCAATACAATACATGTATCTTAAGCGGCCTTTGAGGCGTAACGGTCTCGGCTCCAGGCCGCGACGTTATTGTTATTTGCTCATTAGCAGTGACGTCACATGCTCCTCGGTTGAATATGCTTGTTCAGAAGTACATGTAATTGGGCGTGGCCCAATCGGTTACTGTCAACTGTCAAGGCACATGACAATGTACAGTTAGCAAGCTTGTCAGAGTTTCCAGAGCAGATGAACAAAGACTGGGGGGTTGTCAAGAAAGAGATGGAAGCTGAAGTGGTTCAAGCGGACTCTCCACGTGCTCAATATCTGTTGGAGGAGCGACTAATTCAAGAACTGGACTCCCAGCTGTGATATTTAGCGTCCGATCAACCGTTGCAATTGAAGGTAAAGAAGCACCAGACGCCAGAAAAATTTTTGCTACATCCTTCACCACTAGCAGCCAAATCCCTGACCTTCTTAGACTTCCGAAAAGAAGCTCCAGAGACTGCTGCAGCCACTTTGACAAGTACATTTGTACGTATTAGACGTGCTAATTAATATAACGTAATACCAGAGATAATATATATGGTAATACAAATGTACAGGTACCCTAGATCACGATCACTAATTCGTCTAAACATCCAACATCATCAGGAATTGACATTAGATTGTACGTTGGCTCTGCTATTAGTGATGACCTGAAATGGAGTTGTTAGACAGTTCCTGGGCACCAAGTGCTGATTTTGTCATGCCACACTCCACTCGAAGACTTAATGCAAAGAGAAAAAGAGAAAAAGCTTGACTTGAGAGATTAATATGAACACAGCCTTTGAAACATTGGTCGTCTGCGATACCAATTTCTTTCCAACATATCAGTTTTATTGCAAAATGCAACACTACCGGTTATCAGCGCAAGTGCAGAACGCATGCAGCTTTTCCGCACTAAAACCACTTAATTAGGATTTACTGCAGGGGCGACGATGCAATGGGACAAGAACGATTGAACGGTGTCACTGGAAAATTCGACGCTAAACCACAGGCATTCTAATAAACCATCTTGCATTGGTATAACACAAGCACCAAAGACAAGGATCAAGGGTGACGGAAACTGCTTTTTTAGGGCAATTTCACAGGTTCTAACGGGGTCACAGGAGGACCATCAGGAAGTCAGAGCACTAGTGACTTCTTACATGCTTGAAAATGCTACTTCAAATAAAATGCTGTCAGCCCTCCTAGGCTCAATGACAACAATGATGCAATATTTGAAGAAGACCAAAATGTGCAATTTGAGTGTGTGGGTTACTGAAATGGAGATTATAGCAACAGCATCTATGTTGCACACTACAATATATGTGTATTCCCCATCTGGAGCTACTAACAAATGGCTAAGGCACCAGCCGGAAGTAGCATTTAATGATACACACCACAATGAAGCTATTTACATCACAAATATCAACAGCCACTTTGAAACTGTTCAATGTATGTAAAAATTCTTGTTCTGTTTGTCGAATACATGAGTACTCTAGGATATTGATGGTGACATATATAAGGCTAGGACATAATCGACTGTATACTATTAAAAGACACACGAAAATACATTTAAGCGGCAAAATTTCCTAAGGCGACCGTATATCCTGAGGAAAAATTGACGCTTCAAAAAATTAAGACGATCACATTTCCTAGGAAATATTGACACCGCGTCAAAATTTTCTAGCATCCAAATTTCCTGTGACATCGGCTGCACCATACGTTAACTTCGCTTGCGTCGTTGAAGTACCCCATACATGTCTACGGGAAGATATACGTTGATTCGCAAACTGCGAATTAATCACTACTGACAGCTGGTATACACATTGTACATGTATGATGAATGTTACTAATGTCAAGTGTATTTGACATACACTTGACATTAGTAACATTCATCATACATGTACATTGTGTATACCAGCTGCTTCCTTCAAAGATCCCTCTGCCTAGTGCCCTGCTGCCAACAGTAGTGAAGTTATGGGAGGTACTATGTGCAGTGAGTCAAATCACCTGTCACCAAATGACTTCTTTTCGTGGTTGGCATATGGAATCCTAAGGATTTTGAAGATTTATACAGCATACTGTCTAATGAATCACCACCCCAGAATGCAATTCTACTAAAAGGTAAGTTTAGCTAGTGTGCAAATATATAATAAGGATGAAATGCTACTCTATTTTGTCTATACAGGCCAAACAATGGGTTCAACTTTTCTTAAGCATCAAAGAAGAGGGTCACCAAAAGAAATATGTAACTCCTTACATGCATGCAATGGTATACCATGTCCCAAACATTATACGCCAATACGGAAATTTGAAACAATTTTCATGTCAAGGTTGGTAATGCACTGTACTTCTTTCTTGATAGTTATTTATGCACTTCAGGTGTTGAGAAACACAACGATGATGCAAAAAAACAACTACTACTTCTCTAGCAATCGATGGGATGCACCAGCTGACATTATGATGACAGAGTACAGGCTGGAGGTGCTGCAGGAATATAGTAGAGAAAAGAGGGCATATTCTAAGCGGGACTCTGCTTACTGGCATGAAGGTGGAATTGAGGCCCTCCGAGCTAAAGTAGAGAAGCAGTACAAAGGCCAGCAATCCCTGAAGGTTAATTATATGTGACACAGTGCTGTAACAATTCATGAACCATTTCTACACGTATTTAACCACCTACAAGACTTCTTTACTAGCTCTTGCCAACTTCAGTATCTTTAAAGAGCAATGTAAACAAAACAAAATGCATGTATCTGAATTCCACCCCTTTAGGAACATGTTTCCTATTCATACAAGTTGTGGAAGACCATGACCTTTACAAAAGAATACCAGCTGATGTGGTCAGGACAAGATAACAGAGGTTCTAAAGGAGACCACCTGCAGGATCTTATACAAAGGATTCCCCAATAGATCTCAATGCAGGAACAATGATAACTGACATATGTGCAGCAGGGCTCATCACATAAACCATATAAATAAAATCCCTGCATAGTACACAGAATCAGATGCATAGAAAACATATATACGGTTTGCATATTTTCTACAGGTAATATATGAGAGGGGAGGCCAGGAAGGATGTGGGGTGGGAAGCATTCTGATCTCTATATGAGAAGTGATGTCTTTGTTCAAAATATTACCATGCATTATAAATGTCTGCTGCTATTTTTATACTGCTGATTATGTGTAGGCAGAAGTATGGGGATGGAGTGGGAGGGCTAACGGCTTTTAGCAGGCTTTTAGTATTCTGATATCTTTGTGAGAAATGACAATGACAAGAATAACTAATTCATAATTTATTTCATGAGCATGACAATGAAATGTAAGTTGGAAATACATATTATACATGTATATTATACTTACTTCTTCACAAGATAGATGGAGTCTTGCCCAGGGTACAGACCACACCCCAACTAACTAGCAGCTAGAGATATTTAACCCACTCTTGCCCAGGGTACTGGCCACACCCAGGCAACACAAGTAGATAGATTTAACCCAATCTTGCCCAGGGTACAGACCACACCCAGACAACACAACTAACCAGCAGCTAGAGACATTTAACCCATTCTTGCCCTGGTTACAGACCAACCCGGTTAATCAGCATCAGCTAAAGTGGTTCTTCCTAATGTGCACCCCAGCAAAAAGAGCTGGGAGTATGTGGCGCGCGCGCGCACGTGGTGTGTCATTGCGCATATCGGGATGAGGTATCAAGATGTAGGAACGGACCGGACCGTTAACGTACGCAGTCGTAGAAAATAGGTAGATACACGCCGAGCGCACGTTCACGCCGATGAAAGAAATATTCAAATGTATTGAACCAAGGGCAAATTACGAGCACCGACACGCTCCTCCCACTCACACAGGCACCAATTTGCAGCGCGCCCACCATTTGATGTTATTAAACATTATTGACTTCAAAATAATATTATTACGTAATAGCAAAAGTAATTAATTTTGTTGTCGATTCTCCTGCTCGCAAAATGAAAGCGAAAAATAAAAGATTGCATTAGTTATATTAATCCAACTGCGTTAATGTTTAAAAACAATCAAATACTTTACATACGTTTTCAATGTACAGACGTGTATATTTCTGGCAATGCACACACACACACACACACACACACACACACACACACACACACACACAAACAACAGTATACCTCCTGCAAAAGGGCAGATTGCCATAAATCATATTCATATTGTGATGGTGCTTATACAGGGAACGCCGATGCAGTGCTGAAGAAGCGGGTGAAGAACCCGGTGCAAAATCAAACTTTGTATTGAGTGCATATATATCAGCGTGTATAGGCAACAAGTGAGTGCTATAGTGGTGCGGCGTTATTGTATTCAGTCGGCTCGGTCGTGACACATACATGTAATGCAGGCATAAATATTGCAGACTGCTTACACAAGTCAATGTCAATGAAACCAGCACCATTATTTAACCGGATAGGAAACGGCGTCACGTGCACCTCATTAGCAGGTTCAGTCCGTGTTGCAGCGTGGGTGTTCTGTGTTTCGAGTTTCTTATGCCTGAATGTAGCTCCCCTCAGACTTCTATCGGTAAGTAATGTATACAACTAGACACGTACCCTACGAAGAGCTTTTTGGTGATCTGCATCGTTTAGCACTTTACTTCTCTCTAATATTTTAAATCTAAACGGCAAATGTTTACTGAGCTGCGCTGTTGAGCAGCTCCTAGGTGATCCACTCGTTTATGACAAATGCCATATTATTAGAAGCAACGGAAGCTCGAAAGGGAGCCATGTTTGTGACCGCGTGCACGAGCTGATAATGCTGAAAGAGACCTTCTATGCTTTTAACAGGCTACACATCGCTGCGATGAGTTTTCCAATCATACCAGCAATTCACAATTCACGTGATAAATGGAGAGATATCCAAGCTTCCATGTATCAACGGTTGCAATGATCTGTGATCCTGAAAATGAAAATATACGACACACATGTAGTGTTACGTACATCTTGACCATAATAGTTCTGTGGTAGGAACTTCCATCTTTTGGTACAGGGACAAAGGTACAGAAACACCCAGAACCTAAATGTCTTTGATTTCTATTGAGATATCAAGTGCAGAAGCCCTTCAAGCCCTGTTGTTTCTCGTAATTCTTTTTACTGCATAGCCTGTGTCCTCATCTTTCACTCTCTACAATAAAAATGAGTAGAGACGAAGTACAACAGGCTCCTTAATCTTTCATCAAAACGCAATTCAGTTCATATGCCCAAAATCATGCCGATATAGCCACATAACCTCGTCGCTCAGACACAACATGGTATAGCCAGTTCCCTCTACATTGTTAGTCTCTACCTCGTCCAAAACAATTCGTGGGCTTACTGACAAACCAGGGTGTTCTAAATGCCCACAACCATAGCTATCTCCATATGCACAACTCATACATTACTGGGCAACAACATTACTCCCATATGTCTGCAACTACCCCCATTCCCAAGTATGTCCGTTGCTGGTTTCAAACCGACAAAAAATCAATTCGAACGCTAAAGGACTTTATGAAAGGCTTGGAATACCCTGCAGCATCTAATACTGTACCTCTCGACGACATTCTATGATCAAAATAGAACCCTTCACGAGCCAATATGTAATTAGTTGCAACACGGATCTCCCTCAAAATATGCGCGAATGTTCTATGGCCACGTGCACCGTTTCCTATCCCGGTTACGTAGTCTAAATAATCGATGGCAGCACCAACCGAACTACGCCCTTCCATCAAAGTGTCTATTACACTGAATTCATCCAAGTCAATAGAACTGACTTTTGCACTTCATATTGTACATTTCTGATGCAGTAGCATTGCATGTGTATTCAGGGACTCATATGAAGAGTCTTTGTTTTAAATGGAAAGCCTATTACGCTGGGACATAAATTATGACGCTGGCACTGCCTGGCCCTCTTTTGACAACCAAAAAGGGTCCACATAGAGATTTTGCCTGCAAAAAAATGGACTGCATGGACCACGCGGTTCACTTTACAGATCCATACATGTAGATATATCTCAACAATTATATGCAAAAGGAATGACTGGTCCTCCCAGGCTGGTACTCCCAGGTCAACCACATTCTTCCTCCATCTTATTCTAAACTAAAATTAGGCTGAACCAACGAGTAAAGATGAGCTTATGATGGAAGATTCATCTAGTACAAGTATATACAATTGTTGTACAGATAATTGCACAACTACCTATTTCATTCTGTTAATGCATTCAAGTCACTAAACAGCTGATCCATTTATAATTGAGTCACCATGAGAATTTCATGGGCCTCTTGCACATTTTGAAAGATTTCGCTTGTTTCGCCTGGTTTCGTAGGGAGCAGAGCCATCTTTAAAGCCTTGTATGACTCTTCTATTTGGTTCCTGGTGCTAGAGGTTCCTATCCCTAAAATGCATTGAGCCCACTTTACTTTCGCTGCAGGGCTTTCGGACTGCACATCGATTTTGGCTCCTCGTACAATACTTAACTTATCTTCCAAATCCTTTTTTGTGGCCTTTAGCAATTGCAAATCATCTCCCCTTTGCTGGGCATTGATGCTCTGGTCTAACACATAGACCTGACATTCGAGCAACTTTTCATAGCTTGGGCTGCTTCCCAGAGCTTCAAATCTCTCCACAGTAGCAATCAGGACAACTTTTTTATTTTCCATATATTCCTTACATAGCTTCAGTTTTGCATTGTATTCAGCATTAATCATAACACACAACTCTTCTTGGGTTTTGGCCTCTTCAAACTTCCTCTTTCGTTCTTTGTCTGTAAGTATATTTTCTTCTTCTCGGATTTCGAAAACGCTTTCAGAGTGAAAATGATCTAAATAAGAATGTCCGCATTGTTTGCATTTATAATCATTACCTTTATCCATACAGGTACAACTCCTCAAATTATCCTTGTCAAGTGTTTTTGAAAGGCGGCATGATATATGGCAATTAGAATTACAGTTTGGTGCACTGCAAATCGTATTGTGCATTTTAGTTGCTGTCACAATCACTTTTCTCACTTTAAATGTTGTAGTAAATTCTTCATTTAGTGTCTTTGTGCTCATCGCAACATCCAGCTTCTGCTTTTGTAACAAGATATGATTTTCAAGTGTTGTTTGGTTTTGTTGGGCCACCAAGACTTCCAACATTACTTTCTCCACATCTTGCTTTACATCGTACAATTGCACAAAACAATTTGTGTGGACTTCGTGGAAGTCTTTAACTGTTTCAAGGATTCTTATCAATGTTTCTCCAGCGATTTGAAAAGGTATCCTTAGTGCATCTACAAGCTGATTGTGCGTGGCCACCATCTTCTCATTTTGACATTTCTCAAGTTTGCTGTATGGATTGTCAATATAGAACACATGTTCGGGCTTGATGACCACATCAGATCCAAAGAATTCTGATAATACCTTTACATCAAATGATGCACAAGTCACGTCTTGACAATTTGTCATGACAGTGATCAAGTTATTGAATGCTGTCTTCGGTAGCGTGGCTGATATCTCAGTAAGTACATATTTTAGCTGATATGAAGTACGTGCCTGACGACCGTTAATCACCAAACAAATGCAGTTAACGTATTCAATATCTCTATTTATGGTGTCAACAATTTTCTTAACATTTTTCTTATCTTCTTCTATTCCGCGGGAATCTCCAAACCCCGGAGTATCGATTATTTTCACTTCTAACTCATCAAATCTTACTTTATAGCATTTTGCATTGGACGTTTTACTCTCCATCGGTCTCTCTTGTGCTCTCTCTAGATCAAGGTCATGAAAATTGTGCAATTTATCCCATCCTTCCTCTAGTCCCAACTCACATATGAGATTGAAGTTACAAAAGAGATTAAAAAGGGATGTTTTGCCAGAACCTGTCTCACCAATGAGCACCATCTGGTATGCTGGCCTCGCCTCTTTTGTTTTCAGGACATTCTTTATTGCTTTCACTGCACTCTTCCATGGATTTAATTTTAAATAGCTGAAAACTGAGAGGAATATTGATGATCAGTCCAAGCGTGGCGCAAGTTATTGATCAGTGCAACTGATCTGCAATCGGTGCTTATGTGTATGCTACATTTAGAAACCACCATTTGAAGTTAAATGAAAATTAAAAAGATTCAAATGCAGGATAGCATCTGTAAATAACGTCTTTTTCCATTTGTCGAGCGATATGACGGGCCATATAGTGTTGATCGCTCTTTTATACACCTATATATCACATTTGACATATCATGCCTACCCGATACAGAGATAAGGCTACCTCCCAACCATTCTGGTCAGTGCAGTGTAGCTATGCATACAGAACCAGTAAACTTCATGATTGTTGTATGCATGTGCACAGGCTATTCTATCGTTTAAGGATACATGCATATCCCACATGCATTACTGAAGCAATGAGCTACACTTTCATGATGTTCATGCATGTACATTCAGCCTCCACTCAAAGAAGATATAAAAAATAATCATATGGCACATGGATCTAGCATTCATCTGCATTATGAAGTAAATTGTTTTTCTGAGATGCACCCATGTGTGCATGTGATGGATTTGATGATGAAAGCTTCTTCTCTATACTCACGGCCAGGAAGGGGGAGCATGCACTTCCTTTCTGCATGCACCCGCCCCCCCTAATAACACAATGTCAACCATGCATTGTTCTGCCAAATTCTTTCCTATTGTACAGTGCATAACAATTAAGGTCCTAACCAGCTTACTGGAGATACAGACAGACAAGGCGATAACATTAGGTCAAGCGTATACCGTATACATGTGCACGCAGTATATTATACCTGATTTATCTTCTACCGTCCTGCCACCCACATTCAACTCTTCCAATGCATTTAGCACTTCCGGTTCTCTCCTGTGATTGAGGCTACCGGTTTCCCCATATTCAGCTACCTTTCCTTTTGATGGCCCACTCGATACTGCCTTTCCTGCACTGCTTCTCCGTACATGTATAGCTTTCTTTGTCTGGTGCGTTGCAGAAGAGATGCGCGTAGTTGTGACTTGTATTTGATTCATGTCTTGTTTCACTGCGGTGTTCCAATTGCCAGTACTCGATAGATCACCAATACTTTTTATATCGCTCGCTTCTGAGATAACTTCTGCCTTAGCACTAGGGGTCAGTTTGTTGCTTTTCGGTGTTGGGGATTTGCTGCCACTTGCAACGTCTTTATTGACGCACGAACCAGGTAGTTTAGCCGAACTACAGTGGTCGTTGGTACACACGTTATACTTTCCGTCGTCGTAAGTGTTAGAGCCACAGGCATAGCAAAACCTGATGTTGCCCTTTGAAGAGAACTCTTGCAAGCTATCTGTTACCATCTGACTGCTCACATCCATAATGGCAAATCTGCATTTTCTTCTCGAGCAGTACATCTTCGCATTAGGTCTTGTCTCCATTGCTGAAGCGCACAGAACACAATACTTCACATCGTTAGCTGAGATAAGGAATAACTCCTCTTTGCTGAACACGTCAAATTTTATGGAGTCGCAACACGAATCGCAAAACAAAAAGTTTTCGTCGCTTTTCACTTCGCATCCACAAGCGTAGCAGAATTTCATGGAACCATCTTTGGCGTAAGCAGACAGTTGTGATTCACACGCTTCGGCTGTAAGTGTAAAATAGCAAGAGGCATTTCTACACGTTGCCGTACCGCCCTCGTCTGATACGCAACTTGCGCAGAGTACACAGCGCTTTATGTCAAGCAGCGAAACGTCGTCTTCCACAGACATGGTATAAGTCTAATTAAATCCTCCCTCGCTCAACCTCGTGGAACATTTATGACGTCACGTCCGCTCTTGATACAGGGCCGAGTGACCATTCTATATCTATGATATGTAGCATAGACCTTATGAGATCACCTTTTGTGTTAACCACAGTCCAGCAGGCATTTCCCTGGGAACTTTATAATACGCTTGAACTAGTATTGTATTTCTGCGGTGTCTGTGCATGTAATTCGATTCTATTACGTTCGTGACCCTAGACTTGCCACATTGTTAGCAGAGAATGGCTGTAGCAAGCGTTGCGATTTGTGTGCCGAAACCTTTTTCGTCAGGAGACGGCGCCGAGTGGTTTCTGCGATTTGATATCTGCAGCGTAGCGAACGACTGGAAGGATCAGTCTCATTCCCAGACGTATAAATTGTTTATACGTCTGGCGAAAATAGGTCGAATTTCGTAGCACAAAGGAATTTATTAACAAACCAAGTCAAGCGCTAAAAATGCAATTACAGCAGACTTATGTCTACATGCTATAACATCACACACCACAAGCATCATAATCTGATAACTGAACAGCTGCAACTGACATGTACAATCAAAAAGTACAATACCGTAAAAGTTCGAATACAAACCGCGGTTAGTAATATAGACATAATCGGTACCCGCGCGTTAATTTTGACTGTGCAATAAAACGTGTTTTGTCTTCGTAACGCAACATGCAAATGAAGAATCCTTTGTAACATGAGTTACTCTATCATCTACGAACGTGAGCATATTTTATTAAAATGTATACCTTTATCTCTGCGTTCTTCCTGCTGTCATTTCGTGGCATCGAGTTCACAACCCGCTCATTTCTTGTTCGGCCAACGATTACTGAAAAGTGAGCGCGTCAAGAGATACACACAACATATTTCGATGCCACGCATGAGTGATGGATTTTTTGTACAAAGCTTTCTTGCGTAATAACTGTGTTCTTGGAGCCCCGTTTTTCGCGCCCGTTTGGGGGCGAAACGGACACAGCTGTTTGCGGCCCAATGTTTTGTGGACACTAGGTTCGTTTTCCGAAAAATTGAAATGATGATGTCATGCCCTTAACAACGACCTTGACAACCGAAGACCTTTGGAACGTGAGCTCACTCAAAAATGTCAGTGATGAAATAAACGCCATTTTAACACCCTACAAGGAAAGGAACACCTTTTTTCTATTTGTGTTGCAAACCACGAGGCGTAGTGAACTTGCTACGGCAAGCTACAGGCCTTGAAAGCGGGTTAGTCTTAGCGTACCTATTCGATACAGAAGCGATTCTCCACGCCTGCGACAATAGGAAATGAGAAATAAAGGTTGGTTCGTAAAGGGAACTAAAGGTACTAATAGATATTTGTAATGGTTTGTAGCCACAGTTTTTTTTTTGACAGTGATCAAACATACTAAAAGTAAGTACTCTATAACTCAGCAGGTGTTTAAGCTTACCAATTTCTTCACAGACTGTCTCATTTCTTCCATGTGCTGAAGGAGGTTGTTCAGGATGGTATTTTCCTCACCAAATGCAATGGCGACATAAGTGACCAGTTCCTCTGCAGCAGATAGTGTACTCTGGGCTTGTTTTTGCTTAGCTTGTGCAGACTGCAGCTTTTTCAGCTCATTGGAATAATGAGCAAAGCTAGCTGAGCTACTTCCTTCATGGTTTACTAGGGCCAACTGCAAATCCAAACTGTGACAAGCATCTTCTAGCAGTTCATATATCTTTGTGAAGATGCCTTGAGTGATATGCAGTCCAGGTAGGCATACCTAGTACATGTAATGAAAATAAACTTGTTTTCATTTGATAGTTAAAGTGCTGTACTGTTATACCTGTGATAAGGGAATGTCAAAAATGCCTTTGCCACACAATTGTAGTAGTCCTTGACTTTTTTCCTATCCCCACCTGCTGCCATGAAATTGCTGTATTTGGTCTGAATGCTCTCCAGAGATCGTTTTGGATAAGATATTCGTTTTGTGGGTGGCAATTGCATGTCATCATGGGTGATCTCACAAACCAAGCAGCAGTGTCTTCCTTAAGGTAAAAAAGTCTTAAAATAAAATTATCCTTGACTTGTCTAACATACCACTGGCTCCAGATAGACCGTACAATTCAGAAAGGAAGTCATAGTCACCACACAGAAATACACGTATTGTGTACTGCCTGCATAGATGTTACATGTTAAGTAGTATTTAAAATTCTCATTTGTGTAACTCCATTTCATTCTTTGTAACTGTGTCACCTGCTCCCTATGATGGTCTAATGCGCTATGCAGGTTGGTGATGGAGTCTCCTGCTTCAAAGCAATTGAAAACACATGTATTATGGACTGAGTTGGGCGCTGGCACATTCACTATCTGAAAATTCATCTTAAAGGTTTTGCCGCCCTTGTCACCTCCTAATTTCACCCATATTTCTGTATCAGGAATGATTCCATCATGCCAGGTGAGCCACCCAGCACTGAGCACATAAACCTAATATGCATTTTTGTAGCATACATAAGTAATAAGGTACCTGTGATTTTCCTCTAACAGATGAAGAACCATTTGGTTCAGATTTGGCATCCATACAAGTGGTGCTCCACGCAGCTCTTCCCCACCAGAAGGTATTTTGAATGAAAATAGAGCTATTTCTCCCCTCAGGCTGTCTCTAATGATGTCTCTTGCAATCTTTCGCATCCCTTCCTCACAAGCAATGGAGACACCAGAAGCCTTTAACCATCTGCACATACAGTGAGTAATTTTAATCACACGCACATAATCCACTGCACCTTCGAAGTAGTCGTAGTTTAGCCCACTGCATTCCCATGCCAGCCTTAATAGCAAGTGCTTCCTGTGCTCCAATCCTGCTGACTACACCTGCTTCATTTAGTAGTGCCTGCCTGTCTGTGTCACTGAGATAGTGTAGCTCCCTCCTTAGCAGGGCTGAAGATTCCCCTTGGCTAACGACCTCACGAACAGGTTGCATCTCAATGCATCTGCGTTTGATTGTTCTCGCACTTGCTGTGAATGTTGAGGTACGTGGCTGTGTGATCTTCATAAATGTGAATGGCTAATAGAATTAAGGCGTGCATTAATTCACACTGCTTAATTAACTTACCTTTCCTCCAGTACATAACAATGTTTGTTCTGGACTAGTGGAAGCCAGTCTTTTCAGGACCCTTGACGCCATCTTCACCTCCACTTTGGTAGGTAGAGTACTGCACTCATGCGTATCACAGTCATTGCCTTAACATCCCTCTTGCACCTCTCACATTTCACCATTATGTCCTTCAATAGTGTCTGGACCAAGGGTGGCGCTGGCTTGAGCTGTTGTGGTTGTATTGGTGACTGCATGAAGCAGCAAGGGCACTTCACCTCACTGCAGTTAAAGAGCATGAACCAATGGACTAAACAATCTGTACAAACCAGTGCTCTACATGATAGCTCCAGAGGTTGGCACAGTATATTTAAGCAGATAGGACATTGCAATTGTTCTATGATAGCAGGGTTGTTCATGTTCGAAAGTGTCAGGTGATATAGTGAGTACAGTCTTGGTGGGGCTATCTTCCTAATTTCGGAAATGATTTTATGAGGGCTGTTTTTTGCTGGATGGCCTGTTGTGGGAGTGAGATTCACATGTATGGCTTGTAGTGATCTGGGATTGCAGATCTGAATGAAGATAAATATAGGTACACATGTATTAACTTGTTTAGACATGTAAGTAATATCACAAACCTGGCATTCCGCCTCAGCAGTGTGTTTCTTCCACTCATAAGGAATTGTACTAACAGTGTAGTGAGAGTGATGGCATTGTGCTAGAATGCTTCGATCCATAACTTGTTTGCATCGATAACAGAATTTTAGTGGGTGAATATTGAAGCATCATTGTGAGTATCAATACCAAATACTGAATGTAAATCTGCTGAAAACTCTGTGCATTGGTATGACTGCCTTGCTTTCTTATCCCTAGGTGCCACAAGCAAGCGACCACACACCCTGCATCGCTCCTGAACTTTATTTACATGTACGTGTTCCATTCAAACCGCACCTATTATTCATAAAATACACACGCCGTGTAAGTTGTTAAAACAAAACTGTGGCTGGTTCTAATCGTTTTAAATATGTCTTTTGATCTGTCCTGTTGATGTTTATAACTTGCTTACCGAAAACCTATTGTCGCCGTCTGTGCTACGCACGATCAAAGTACCCCCTCTCAGATACCGCCTCTATCACATGGACGTATAAAAAGGATGCGCGGCTATTAGAGCAATGTTGTGCGTCGTGCGCATAGGTAATTTTATTAACTGCGGTGGTAGGGTGTACGAAAGAACGAATTAGCTCAAAGCGATGACTTGAAAAAAGCATGAAATGTGGATCACAAAAAGTACGATTTATAATGAGCTCATTGAATTTTTTTTTTTTACAGCATTCTAAGGTATACCGTAATGTCCAATTATCTGAATTGTGTCCAGCCGCAAACAGGATGCTGAATTAACATTAAATTATCTTTGTCACTAACCATCTGTGAAATCACGGTACGGGTCCGCATCGCGCATCATGGTTTGAACTTGTATGAATGTGCTTTATGTCTACGGCTGACTTCGACAGTGTTATTCGCGGCCATCATATTTACAAGGCGGTGTGGCACCCGATTGTTGGAGAGATACTTGCTGTCTGTATAGAACGAGGCAATGTACATGACAGGCATGCAGTGTGCGTACAACGGGGCTCAGTAACGGTCGGTCATGTTCCACTAGAAGTCGCCAAAGTAAATCACGTGTGGAAACGGATTGGAGGTTCATTGTGTGTACCATTTTAGCGGAAAGCAGAAGATAATCGTTAGAGTAGTGCAACTTCTTAAATTAAGAAATACAATTGTATAATACATGTATACATGCCATGCAATGATGTATGATCGCAATTACAGTGCATGCAAGAATGCATCACCTTTTTAATTTTAACATCAGTTACCCTAATTGTGATGAGCAACGCCATTTGGTTCCAACAATACATAGCATTAACATTGATGGAGGTACCTATTGGTGCTTGTTTGTTACTTACAATTGTTCATCACAAGCTTTGATATGTTGCATGGAAGTGATATTTCCATATCTGGAATTGCACAAATAAGCATTTGTGGAAGAGCGCACATGAACTATCTTACGCATCTTCAATACTGTTTTGGCATTCCAGCAAAGTAGAATTTTTGATTGCAGTTTCCACATCAGGTACAGATAATGTTTCACTGTGTGTTACACATCAAGCAGTACTGTATACCAATTAGACTTACCTTTTTTAACGTTAATTGGGATGTCTGTAATGCTGCATTGACATATGCAGCAGGTAACGTAATTATTGAATTACTTTTATAAGGATCCTTACTTTTCATCCATAGGAATGAGTGGAGTCATAGCTATTTGAAAATACCCATGAACTCTGGTTGACATAGTTTTTTTTTCCCCGCTTCGACCATCTCTCCTTAAGTGGATGAGAAGGCTTCTTGGTTAGAGACAGCTGAAAAACAGGACATTAAAGAAATCGTTCACATGATTGTTTCACTAACCTTCACTCATTTTCTTGATTTAACAACCATATCATCATGAAATTGCCTTTGCCTTCCAATAATGATTGGATAATGCTGCTGAATAAAAACATCCAGTCTCAGATGCATTTGAGGGTGATCAACTTTCTTCAATATATAATTCCAGGCTTCAATAGTTCCAGCTGTTTTACACAGTTCAGCCTGCTGCTCAAGTAACAATTTCAATTACACATTCAGGTCTTATTCATTTATCTTACTACAGCTCCACTTAGTAGTGATGTATTATTTCTGTGGCGTTCAAGCTCTCCTATGTAAAGTAAAGACCCCAATGCAATAATTTTGTATAGACCAATACATGACATACCAAGCGCATGCATGTCCAGAAAGGGGTCATTGGTAGCCATGTCTTCAGAAGTGTATCAAAATATTCTGGGGCATAATGTTTGTTCTTAAGTTTTCCTATTCTTTTAACCTGTAGCTGATCCATTTTCAGGTCAAAATATAAACCAAAAGGATTGAGTGTCACACTGTCATTAGAAGCTGCGAATGACCATTGCAATATAAGCATATAAACATGGATTGAAATGCCTTACTCATAATCAATAGCAAGCCACAATCAAAGTAGCCAAGAAGCTGGTAAAATGCAAGGTAAATATGCTGATCAGTGTTGTGGGATACACGCCTTGGTTTGAGTAAGCAGCAGATAAATGTTCATCGCATGAGCTTTTAAATTCATCTGTTCCTTTGTCCTGTTTATTTTCATTTTTTTCTTCACAAAAAAGCCCTTTATTCAAAGAATTAATAACGCTGACCATTTTCTTGTATGCACGCAGCATTTCTGAGGTTTGATATTCAGAGCAGTACACCATTTTTAGTATACTAACTCTTAACTCTAACTCATTTAAAGTTGTAGAATTCACAAGTGATGAAAAGGAGTACATAGCAAATGAATAAAGCTCCTTTTGAAACCTGCACAAAGTTAGATTGTTATTTTATTAACCTTTTTACACCAATGCATCATCTTCTGCTTACCACGTTTTGCAATTCTTTTTGGCAGAATTCATGACATGACTGGTGCATGCATGAGGTAGCACTTTATCAATATCCTTAGAATTGGCAGCATCAGTTACAATTCTAAATGCACGCAGCAGGTAATCTTGAATAGTCTCTAGATTGTAGACCTGCAAAAAGCTAATCAGTAATACCATACTGCAGTCAATAATAAGTCGAACTGGTTGAGTTAAAATTGCTTGATCCAAAAAGAAGGCCTTCAGCACCTCGAAAACTGTGCAAAAAAAAACTGACTGTGTGGTCACATGAAATGTATTCTGTTAACAGCTAAGGGAGGTTTTCCACTTACTGGATGCTTCACTACAAGGCAATAATAATAAACTGTTGATTTTATGTCACAATCACTTGGAATAGCCACAATACTTCCTGTTGCATCACAAAACACTGGACAGTACTTCGCTACTTCATGATACAAACGCACTCCAGCCTCATTAAAACATATGACCCCAAATGGTGAGGCATGAATGAATTGAATGAACCTTTTAACAGGAGAGTTGCATTGGGTGAGTTCAGTGTTACTGTTTGTCGTTTCTGATGCAAGCATTGTTTTTTGAATAAGTAAAAGAGATGTTATCAGATCTCTGTCTGGTTCCTGAAGCAATCTTGAAACTTTTCGAACAACTGATCTTGTACAGCCTACTCCATCTCGATTCCCTCCCCAATACTGATCTGGATGTAAGCTCATCAACCTATGCAAATATTCTTTGGATGGAGGATGTTGGGATTTCTGAAATTTTTCTTGTAGTTCTCTTCTGATAGAATGACTCAATGGACGTGCATGTGTTTCACCCACAATGTGCTGTATTTTGCCAGAAAATTGAATTGCAACCCTGACTGAATCAGTGAGAATATCATTATTTGTTGCTTCGATTTTTGCTATGACAGAAAAAGTGCAGTGAGCAATTGCTCTGAATATTACCGGGGAATGTTTATGAGATAGTTGCTTCTTTTTCCAGTGTTTTCTGAATGCGAATGAACAGCATCTATTCAACTCCAATATCCCGGCTGCCATGATATGAACCCAACATGGATTAACATGTTCTTGTTCAAAATTTCCATTCCATTTTGTGTTTGGAATGAAAAATGACCCCGATTGTGGATGTATATTAACACATGCATCAATCACAGATAGTGGAACAGCTCTTGCAAGGTAAATTGCTGTAGTTCTCGAGATAGGGGGGTGTATCTATGATATACAGAAATGTGCTGTTAGATTCCATCCACCCCCTACCAAACTCACCCATCCATGCACCACATGGCAATGCAATGCAATGCAATGCTTTCGTCTAATAGGTGGCTATAAAAGGGGACATCTAATAAAACAACAAAGCTGAAGCTAAAGTTATCTTACCATCACAAAGTAACTTCCAAAAAAGTACAATTGCACTGGGCTATAAAAGTCAATACATTTATATAGGACCAAACACAGGCTCCACCCACTATAAGAACAAAGATGTTTTCATAAACTGGGATACGGCTTGGAGGGAAAATGTACACAGGCTCCAGTTAGTGGATGTGAAGACCACTCCTCAACTCTTTGCCAAGATTAACAATAGCACAACTCATTGTACATGTATACAAACAAGGGCACAACTGTTACCTACAGCAAGCCACTCCTCAGATGTACATCCACCAATAAACAATCACTCAGTCTCGCAAACATACACTCTCACCACAAGTACATTCGTAACAGACACTTGCCCTGGATCAACCAACGTAACAATAAATAGTCTTTATTCACATTACAAATGGCAGTTTGGAAACCAGAAACACACAGTAACAGCTAAAAAGATCATTTGACCAGGTCCATGACAGCCATTGAACTGATCAGTTGTTGTCACATCCTTAGTTGGTCCAGTGTTCAGATTGTAGCATGACGTTAGGTCCCTGGTTGGCGCAGGTACACATCTACCCTGTGGGTACATGGAACAGCTCAGAGTCTGCCTCAAAGTGCTTTGCAACTCACAAGAATGGCACCCATCTCCACTGGTCAGCTTGAAAGTACTTATAAGTTGTGGTCACACCCCCAGTGTTCCAGATCCGCGCGTGACGTTGGGTCCCTGGTTGGCGCAGGTACACACCTACCCTGTGGGTACATGGAACAGCTTAGAGTCTGCCTCAAAGTGCTTTGCAACTCACAAGAATGGCACCCATCTCCACTGGTCAGCTTGAAAGTATTTAAATATTAGTTGTGGTCACACCCCCAGTGTTCCGGATCCGCGCGTGACGTTGGGTCCCTGGTTGGCGCAGGTACACACCTACCCTGTGGGTACATGGAACAGCTCAGAGTCTGCCTCAAAGTGCTTTGCAACTCACAAGAATGGCACCCATCTCCACTGGTCAGCTTGAAAGTATTTAAATATTAGTTGTGGTCACACCCCCAGTGTTCCGGATCCGCGCGTGACGTTGGGTCCCTGGTTGGCGCAGGTACACACCTACCCTGTGGGTACATGGAACAGCTCAGAGTCTGCCCAAAGTACTTTGCAACTCACAAGAATGGCACCCATCTCCACTGGTGAGCATGAAAGTACTTAGCAGTTGAGGTCACACCCCCAGTGTTCCGGATCCGCGCGTGACGTTGGGTCCCTGGTTGGCGCAGGTACACACCTACCCTGTGGGTACATGGAACAGCTCAGAGTCTGCCTCAAAGTGCTTTGCAACTCACAAGAATGGCACCCATCTCCACTGGTCAGCTTGAAAGTACTTATTAGTTGTGGTCACACCCCCAGTGTTCCAGAACCGCGCGTGACGTTGGGTCCCTGGTTGGCACAGGTACACACCTACCCTGTGGGTGGGTACATGGAACAGCTTGTAAGGCTTAGTAGTTGTGGCCATACTCCTAGCTGGTCCAGTGTTCAGGATCCGCGCGTGGCCTTGAGTCTTTGGTTGGCACAGGTAGTACACATCTACCCTGTGGCTACAGGTACAGCTCACAACAATTTCATATAACACGTTTTATATTGTGTTTGCTTACGCTTACAAATGATTGACGTGATCTATTAAAAGCGCGCTTACGACGCCCGGCGCTTGAGTAATGCTAAACTTATTCATTTTTGTGGTGCTGAGGAATGTGGTGCTAGCTTCCAAGCGGTGTCTAAATCGGTATTAAGCGTATAATATTAGTATCCAAAAGTACAGTATTTGGGCATGCATATCAATCTCCATACATTTTATAGCTTGAATCAAATATATGTTTTGCAGGATCCATCACTCTGTGGTGCAGTACTGGATATTTCAAGGGCATTTAACTGTGGACTGATTAATGTATCACACACCTGCTGGATGAATGCTGGACTGCAAGCAATTGTTGTAACACCCCTACTTTGATGCTGAAATGTGGAATTTTTTGGGGTTCTGTTGAAATACATTAGCTTCTTTGTAGCAATGGATGGTAAACACTTAAATGAAGTTCAGAAAGCATTTATTGAAGTTATGGAAGAACTGGAAACCAATTCAACTCATCCATGCAATCCATCACAACTAATTGTAAGAGTTTTTGATGCTGTTAATTACAATCATAGTGGAATATTCAGCAAGCACTTGGCAAGGAGAGTGAATTTCTTCAAAGTGGATTTCAAAATGATTGTTCAGAGGGAATAACATTAATACTGGATAAAATGTTGACAGGGACAGATGTAATTACAATCAAAAATTTAATTTATACATATCATTTTCAGATATCAGCAAAGATGCTGAAAGAGTTCACCACCAGTATGGTCAAAAGATCAGTGTGCTGCTCTAAGGTAAACTTGCAGTGATGTTGCATTTGTCCATCTGGTTACATTTTATATCTACCTCTAAAGGTAACATCTGAAATAGCGAGTTGGACGGCAATGACTATTAGTGCTAAAGGACAATGTGGGGATAAAAGTTTGATGGAGTTAGTAAACAATTGGATTGATTCATTTCTAGGCACCATTGAAGGACCTCAAATGTGAGTGCTAGGTTTTGTACACACTGCTAAAACTGTGACACATAATCCAGATATTGTGAGAGATGCAATAGTAAGTTAACAGTGCAGGAGTCAGAAGTGGTATTTCCAAGTGTATTAATATTGCACTGCAGCAGAGTGTCAGATCACATTAGAGCTAGGAAACTTCAGAATAGAGTAAGAGTACCCAGGTATGTGGAAATAACTATTTTGGACATTTTATACATACATGTGCATTGCCCATTAGAGTGTGCAAAACACAAAGAACTGGTCACTATGAACTACAATCATTGGTGGTAAGTAATAAGAATAGGAATTCCTTTATACATAGTGTTTTTCAGATTCATCATGGCAAACAGAATAAAAAAGGACATTGTACATTGCCATCAACATGTATGTCATATGAAAAAGTACACTTGCATTGTGTATTACACTCCTTAGATACTTGCTATGTGAGAAGCAGAAATGAATGGATTTACTACAATGACACTAGTGTTAGTGTAGTACCATCATCTGAAATTAACATGTCACGACATGTTGAGGTTATTTGTTTCTTAAGCAATGCATGGTTTTCAACGGATTTTAACATATGAAATTGTAGGAGAACATTTGCCTAGCTGTGTACACAGCTTCAATGTCTGAGGTAAGTGCTTATCAGCATAAAATTATAGCTTCATTCAATCCTGAACATGCAGCCATTCCTTGACTGTAATTCCAATGAGGATGTACAAAATCCAGATAATATCCCTTTTGTAAGTCTGAAATCCATCATGTTTTAAGATTAAACCATGCTTCACAGATTTATTGTGGCCTGCCTTTACATATAGAAGATCAGGTATCTTATTGAAACAAAATTATTACATTTTTCACACTATTAAAATATTTCGTCAGTTAAAAGTAAAGGTTCCTGAACCTAACAAGTCATTTCAACTTGAGATAAGTGATTTTCAGGAACTATTGTCTGAAAATGAGTTGGATTCAAAGGCTAGACTTGTACCACACATTTCCATGCCAATCATATGCGGATTCATCCTTCTATATAGGTGATATCTGCATACATGCAATTGCTGCAAATGAATGCATTAAAGGATAACCTGTTTAAGATATAGTCAATTAACTGCCATTTTGTTTCAAACAGAGGGGAAGAATGATCAAGACCTTTGACCCCACATTTCTTCCTATGTTGAAGGCAAAAGGTTATGTTTCAGTCAGGAGGCATACAAAGGTTTAATATTTGGTTACATGTTAGCAATGGATTTATGTCCCCATTTGCACATAGGGTGATGATGTGCTTAATTGCGAAAAGTTGCTATTTCCTGTGCATAAGCCTCAGCATTGGAATTTAATAGTAGTTTTGTATTTTGCACAAAAATATTTTTCATGCATTTTTTACACCTACATCAGGTCGTGTGCCCTCAAGCTCACCACATTCAGTGCATAGATTCTTTGAACTTCATCAATAAAGAAGATTTTGATGATGCAGTAAATTGGATTTGGTAAGTACTGTAGGATTAAAATGTATGATACGTTTGTAAATAAATCATTATACTTCCTCCAGGCTATATCTTTGCAGTGAATCACAGCACAGAAAAAATACTACATTATCTCTTTCTGACTGGAAGTACAAAGATTCTGAAGTATATCTAATTTCAACAAGAATTCATTACATACATGTGTATGTAATGCATTATCCAGTCCAGAGCATCACCAAAGCAATCAAACTCTTTTGACTGCGGAGCATTTCTTTGTTTTGTGAGGAGGCTGAAAAGTGTTGACCCCTTAACATGCAGATGAACATTTTTTTAGGCTGCAAGACTAGAAGTGGAGGGTTTGGATTATGTACACACACAAGTAAGGATCTTGGCTTCATTACCAGTCAGTTGTGAAACTGTTGTAGGAAATGATGCCACAATTTTGAGCCCAGATGGCTTTTGAACTGTCAGAAGGTACACTTTACCCACTGCAAACATTCAAAAAGGGTATCGATAATCCAGGTGATGAGCAGAGTTTGTACGAGGAATTGAAACAATTCCAAATCATTGTGACAAACACAAATCGCATGAACAGTTGCATGAGTAAATTTATGCAAGGTATTATCCAATTTCAGAGATGTATTTGGGTGGTATTTACCAGTTGGATAAAGACACTGATGCAAGTTTCCAGGATGGGAGTGACAAGGAAGATGATGACACAAGTGTAGAAAGTGATAGCAGCAGTGTTAATGATACTGATCCTGCTGCTGGTGCTATTTTGGTTCCTGATTTCAAGAACATTCCTGACCAAGATGATATTTTTGCCACACCATGGGGGAAGGAACACTACCTTAAGTATTTTCCACGCCAAACCAGACCATCTGATAGGTACTATGCCATAATGATGTCTTGAAGCTTTTGCAATTCCAATCCAATTTAAAGACACTCTCCATTCAAAAGAACACTGATAAGACAAATAGTGAAAGAGCTTGAGGTATGTTTCATTAAAGTGCACAATTTGGATCATAATACTATGAATGCTGTTTACTTCTAGCCATCAACACGAATGATATTAATGGGGACCAAAAAATCACGATTTGTGGGGCATATTGGCATCATAAAGCAGCTCCAGAAAGTGAACGCAAACTTGCCACTTGAAAATTTGCTTGATGTGGTATGTGCCCAGCAATACTGTACGTGACAAACATTTAATCAGGAGTTCCCGCATACTAAAGGCATATGAGATCGAGTACTACCTCATGGTACTTGAAAGTGATGTAAAAAGGCAGCTTTCTTTGCTTCTATCCAGTGTGAACAAGCACATCGTATGGCCAGAGGTTAGTTGCCACGACGGCGAGTTGCACCATAGATGGTAACTTTAAGGTATCATTTTCCTCAGATTATCACTGTTGTATTAATGCGGACCTTTAAATTGTCGAGGCACAAAGCAATAAAAAGTTACCTCAGCCACACGCTGCCTGCATACGATACATAGCGACATAGACTGCAGTGCATCGTGCGTTAATTTTATACAGTGTACTCATTCATACATCTATTATCTATGCCAAGGCAATGAATATAATTAGCCGTACGTAATCTAATTAGAGTGGAATGTGGTGCTGTGGTGCTAGCTTCCAAGCAGTGATTTAGACAGCGTTGCATATGTGCATCTCACGTGTCAACTACACAGTACACGTAGTAAAAGGCTTTACGCTAACCAGTGATATCATTCTGAGTAAATAAAAAAATGTCCAAACGAATTGGTATGACATGCCTGGTGCTACCACCGTAGCTGTAAAAGGCACAAATTCTGTTCCGTTGCTGACAACAGGGCACGAGAAGCAGCGTATAACAGTTTGCCTTGCAGCTATGGCGAATGGATGCAGGCTTAAACCTTTAATTGTTTGTAAGGGTAAACGCTTCCCTAACGAGCTCAAAGGTATCATAGTGAAACTATCATCCAATGGCTGGATGAATGAGGAGCTGACATTACAATGGATGGATGAGGTGTGGGGTACATCACAGGAGCAAAGAATTCTTATATGGGATTCCTATCGGTGCCATACAACAGACCCAGTTGAAGATGCTGTCTTGGAGTCCAACAGTGTGTCGGTCATTGTTCCTGGTGGCTGTACTAAAATCTTGCAACCTGCCGACGTATCGTGGAGTGCACCCTTTAAGAGCGCCTATAGGCTACACTGCGATAGTTGGTTGGCACGGGATGACAGGTCAGTGACAGCCGCAGGGAATCCTCGTGCACCTCAAAGTACTCATGGTACAATGGGTTGTAGCATCTTGGAAGAGCATCTCAGCAGAAGTGATTCGTAGATCTTTTGCCGCTTGTAGCATTACCACTTCAAACCCAGATGCTATTCATTGCCTGAGAGACTCTGGGGTGGCAAGTGATGTATATACTGCAATCCACCAACTACACCATACTGATGTAAGTACAGTACGCGTGACAGAGGAGGAAGACCAGCATGATGTAGACTCAGACAGTGCATCTGATGATTTTAGTGACTGTGACATTGAAACTGATTAAATTACGTTTTGGGGAGTCCAATCCCATTTGAAAAGTTTGTCTAGTTTACACAGCTAATTGTAGAGTGCATGTACCTTGTACACAGGACTAAATTGACCAATATTATACTAAAAGCACAAAAACAACCTCACACAAATCTCAGACTGCTATATGCGCGATGCATGCGGACCCGTACCGTGATTTCACAGATGGTTAGTGA
The DNA here is from genome assembly GCA_013339895.1 of Ephydatia muelleri. Taxonomy (NCBI): domain Eukaryota; kingdom Metazoa; phylum Porifera; class Demospongiae; order Spongillida; family Spongillidae; genus Ephydatia; species Ephydatia muelleri. The sequence goes on from JABACO010000010.1 coordinate 3,250,428, forward strand.
CAAAGATTATTTAATGTTAATTACAGCATCCTTCGTTTCGCGCCCGAACGGGCGCGAAAAACAGTGCTCCAAGAACGCAGTTATTTCACAAGAAAGCTTTGTACAAAAAATCCATCACTCATGGGTTGCATCGACATATGTTGTGTGTATCTCTTGACGCGCTCACTTTTTAGTAATCGTTGGCCGAACAAGAAATGAGCGGGTTGTGAACTCGATGCCACGAATGACAGCAGGAAGAACGCAGAGATAAAGGTATACATTTTAATAAAATATGCTCACGTTCGTAGATGATAGAGCAACTCATGTTACAAAGGATTCTTCATTTCCATGTTGCTTTACGAAGACAAAACACGTTTTTATACACAGTCAAAATTAACGCGCGGGTATACCGATTATGTAACCGCGGTTTGTATTCGAGCTTTTACGGTAGTTAGTTGATAAATAAATCATGCAACGCATGCCGATAGGGACTGACCAAGCATTCAGAAATCATGTGTGCACACAATATATCTGTTATGCCTCATGGCAGTGTGCAATGTGATCTGTTCTTTTAATTTATCATTGTCTACTTGAACCAGCTAGTAGCTCTAACCAAGGATATTAAATATTACAATCCTTGCTCGAACCCAGTGGGATATGCCCAGGGTTGCCGAAGGCCAGCCGGCCTGTCTGGCCTGACCTGTCAGGCCAGGGGTCTAGCCTATCAGGCCGGACCACGCCCACCCTAAGCATCATGCAATATGTTAGGCGGGCTTCTCATTGAAAACTCAATCATCTATTATTACTTTTATTCACGGCATACAAATCCTTCATTCCTAAATGCACGATTGTAAATCATTCATAATTAATAACTGACAAAAAGCAGCATAATTTCAAATGCTCAGTCGCTACACATGTATACAATGCATTTGAAATTCTGCTGCTTTTTGTCAGTTATTAATTATGAATGATTTACAATCGTGCATTTGGTGAATGCGTAAGTCATTTCAGTACTTCGTATTTATTGGTTGCACCAAATCCTCCGTAATAAGATATTATAATACTTGTGTATACTGAATATGATTGCAGTTGACAAAATATAAACATATAATTAGGAATGAAGGATGACAACAAAAGGATTAATAAAAACAATAAATGAATAATAAAATTAATGAAGTATCAAGTTGAAACGGTTTTACATAGCTGAAAGATTGGCCTTGCTGTCTGAAATTGCAAGGTCAATTGATGTTTCGAAGAGATGTTGTGGCCTGTGGTAAGAAGAGCGCGAACCACGGAGCTAGGCACATGATAGCTGACCTAAGTATGACTCCAGGTTAAAAGTGACAGTGTCAATAAACCTAATGTTCGTGCAAAGGTGATCTGCGAGTATGTATTGCATGCAGAGCGATCACGCAACGTAATACGTTATTATTAATAGGACATTAAATAATAATCGAATCGGATCAGCTTCAAAAACGTCTTGCAAATTAAAAAGGAGGAGGAAATTAAAGGATGCACCGTACACCGAAACTGACGATCCGCCGCCATGTAAACCTAGTCCCTCGTATATATGCTCTGAACAGACAATTTGCATGTCTGCGACATGAATTAATTAATCAACGATGACCTTACTATATTATCTCCCACCTTACACGCCAGCTGGCGTGGTCACAAATTTCAGATAAAAGCCGTTTATAATTAGCTGTTCTCAAATGCAGACTGCCCGCATAAGTGACATGTTACCCAAGTTGCTGTAGCGGACCAGTGGGGTTGAACAAATTTGAACGGTTACGAAGCATAAAATTAGAATCGGAGGCGAATCGCTTCTCAGTTCTTGTATTTCGACCCCCCCCCCCCCCCCCCCCCCCCCATCCCCCCCCGTTTTCGTACTTAACCAGGGCTCCGCGAACCCGGCCCCTTACCAAATACTGCATGGATCCGCCCCTGCCAAGCGAGGATGTGGCCAGTAATAGTTTGTGAACATTGTGTGAGTTAATAAAACTAACTATAATTATTTAGTAAAGCTACATGTATAGGTCACGGACGTTTGCGGCTGGACAATAAGACAATACCGTAATTTGCAAAGAACCAAAACCAAAAGTAATATCATATCTCATTATACTGTTCATATTTTGCGAACCACAAATCATACTTACTTTGAAACGTTTAGTAAAAATAAATAGCATCTGCAAATGCTGTAACATATCTGTAAACAAAACCATCGACACGCAAGTACAAGCATTATTATCAGTGATATGCGCAGTCCGTTTTCACGCCCATGTGTCTTTGGCGGGAAAAGAGAGGGTTACTTTAAGCGTGCGTAGTGGAGGAACCAACCGATAGAAAACGTTAGGCGAGCAATAACGCTCATCAGCACACATGGGGAAACACATTTACAACACACAGAACTAGCCACGATTTTTTTAAACCTGTGATCTAGACGTGAGTTTTTTTATGAATAAAAGGGGCAGTATTGTATGGAGATCCACGTAATGAAGGTATACCAGCGATGCAGAGTGTATGGCCGCTTCTTGACGGAGGCTAGAGAAAGAAGGGGAAAAAGAAGTTCATACAAGTGCAGAGAGTTTGCAGACGATTTGCACTCAGTCTGTGCAATTAAAACAGGCAATGACATAATGGGCCACTCACCCACCATCTTTTGCTTATGCAAATAAGTGATGGATGGAAATTATCTGAAGAGTACATATAGGTGGTTGACCAGCAAACTTAAATCCACACAACATTGTTGCTGCAGTTGCCCCTCCCATCCAAATGGGATTTTCACTGGATGAGCACAGTTCCAATCATCCAGTAATCCTGGAGAAGCTGTGGTGTTCCATATGCCTAATGAGTGTGAGCCAACCACTTGGAGCTTGGCTGCCATGTAGTGCATTGGTATGCACTGACTGTACCATCCAGTGGTTCATGGAATAGGTCGAACTCAGATTATTGTCCAGCAGGTGGAAGACATGAGACAGTCTTTAGAGAAGATGGCAAGGATTAAACAAACACTTACTGAAAGCACGCAAACAGAAGGAGGAAATAATCAACAGCACCAAAGTGACTGACAAGGAATTTGCTGGTCCCTTTGTCAAGGGATTGGATGAACCCCTCCAATCTTTTAACATCCATAGGCAACAATACTTAGGTGGCGTGTTAGTTGGCAACCATATACACAAGACCCTCCAGGTACAACTAAGAATAAAATATTGCTCAAAGAGCGTATTGGCATGCAAACACATATTGGATTCGGTCTCATGGGGTGAGAAAGAAGCCAATCCATTCATGCACCTTGCAAAGGATGTACCATTCGGTACCAGATCCTGTGAAACATTTGTTGCTCATTTTTAAGGAGCACTTACTGATTGCAGCTCTACAAAATGTGGCGCCTCGTCCTAAAAGAATGAAATAATAATACCATAATTCAGGATAAACTTCAACAGTAAGTATCGCTGGTAAAAAAAAAATCGTGGCTACAAGAACATACGAGAACTAGTTAGTGCCTTCTGTTACCTTTAATTTCTAGCTTGAATTCAAACTTTCTATCGGTTGGGAACGTGGAAAACACACTTCGAAGAGGAAAGGTACGTCGATGGTTACCCGCTTTCAACAGCCATAACTTGCCTTGGCAAGAATTGCTGGCCATAATGACTTGCATCAAAAACAGAAAACTGTAGCTTCTTTTTTAATCTGCTTTTAAATGGCGCTTGTAGCCATCCTGTCTTTTGTACCAGCTCACGTTTTCAGGTTGTCAAGGGCGTTGCTATAGGCATTACGCAATCATTTCAATTTTTCGGATTACATACTTTTTGTCCACAAAATATATGGCCGCAAACGCCTGTGAGGTTCATACATGTAGCCGGCCCTGTTTCTGTTATGACGACCATTTATTCAATAATGGTCAAGATGGCGGCGCCAGTAACCGAACATTGTTCAAAGGCTCCCCGAACTACAAAAATCTATGTAATGGAAAAAACAAATGAGTACCAATATGCTGCAAATCATAATAAAGGGTGAAAACTCAATTTTTCGTTAAGATTCAATTTAAAAAAACAGTAGAATACAGTAATTAGGTCAGAAAACATTGATTTTGTGTACATGTCAATGGGAAGCTATGTTTTGCTTTCCCGAACGGAAATCTTCCATGTAATGGTATATACATTTTTGCACAGTTTGCACCTTACAACCTTTCTACACGTAAAAATAAGGTGGCAAATGTTTTATAACTTGCTGTTAGTTAATAAAATTCAAGAGTAACCATTTTTCATACATTTAAATAGGTGTAAGTCTAACTTTGTTTTGAATAAATCCGAACCATTAGTACTTATAAATTCAACACAAATTCAAACCACACTACCCCTGGTGTGTTGTGGTGTGGTGTGGTGTGGTGTGGTGTGGTTGACAAATGGAACCCAGCAACCGTTCCATCCTCATGCTCTCGTCTCTGAACGAGAGCGAGAGACCCCCGCTAGTCCCCGTACAGTCCATGGCTGTACTTCCGGGTTTTGGGCCATCCTCTTCAACAGAATCGTCAAGCTGAGAGGTGAAGAGCAGGAGGGAGGAGGACATTTCAGAGTTAGGTTGAGTCCTGTATTTGACATCTAGGTTTAAACCATTTATTACAGTTTGCGTGTTTTTTTCGTTATGTTTGATGTCTGTTATATATGACCAGGTGGCAACACGTTTGTAATTTCGGTTTGGTACAAGCATGTATTCCGAGGGTTCCATGTATATTTCGGGGGCATTTACATATCGTACCCATTTAGTTTGACAAGCCTTGTTTTCGGCTGTGTGATAGCTGATTAGGACGCTCGGGTGTTCTGGGATTTTAGGCTGGTACCATCTAATCCTTTTCATCCCTATTACAGCGTCAAATTGACGGAAAAGGTGTGACTGCCACGTGGCGTTATCCTTTTTGTGCGGGGACTCGACACTTTGTCTCTGTCTGAAATGGAGGTTTAGAGCATTCTTTTTATGCATGTATATATATATGGGAGAGCATTTAGACTGATCGTTCTGATGGGTACATATTTTTTGCAGTTTCACAGAGACACAGTACAAACACGATACCATGAATGATTACAAGTTTTTCCAAAAACCTACAACATTGTCTTCTGCCTCCACCGCTTTCACAAAGTTCGGGTCCATTTGCAAATCTCTTCTCTCCCAAAATAAGCACGACCGGTTTCGGAATAACTTTATTCCTTCTTCAGGTGATTGGGAATGGCGTATTTGAGCAAGTCTCATACCTCATTTCCGGTGGGTTCGGCGGGTTTAGTGGTGCACGTGATCCATCTCTACATGATTTCTGTCGGGATGAACGACATGTGTTTCAGGATGTTTCTTGGATATTCTGCTGGTACTCTGCAGTGTTGGTAGACATCGATTGGTTGGTTGACTGGTGGCATTTCTCTTGGCGTCTGTTTTTTAAGTTTTGCCGAGACTAGTATGTTGCCTAGCGACCGATTCTTTTTTTGGGCAATACGGGGAGGCATTGGATAGAGTGCGTTTAGTGTGGGGTTCTGTTGGACATCTTCCCAGATCTTGTTTAGTTCTTTTCGAACTTGGGATACATGGGTATTGTATGTCAGTACCATTGTAGGTGTACCAAGTGTTTGTGTCTTGGTTCGCTTGTTTTTGTATAGGACTGTGTGTCTGTCTTTGAAACGTACACGTCTGATCAGGGGTTTTATGACTGTCTGTTTGTATCCCCTTGATAGGAGAGCGTTTTGGACGCTATCGATCTGTTTGAGGAAGTTGGTCTTGTCCGTGTTGGTGCGGAGGGCTCTGTATGATTCACCCAGAGCAATGCTTTTCCCGATCCCAGGAGGGTGAAAAGAGGATCCATGGACGTATGCCTGTTTGTTTGTAGGTTTTTTGAACGTTTTCATGTCCAGTTTTTGTCTCTGTTGAAAATTTGGGCCTTTGAATACGGTCATGTCCAGGAAATTTATTTCAGTCGTAGAGCATTCACTAGTAAATTTGATGGAGGTGTGCAGTTTGTTGCACTGTTGGACAAAGTTATCAAAGTCGGTCTGGGTGCCTTGCCAAGCCACAAAGATGTCGTCAATGTAGCGAACCCATAGTTTAATTTTATCGGACTGTAGGTCTATGAGTCTTGTTTCTAGTTCCCCCATGAAGATACCACTGTATGATGGGGCCATGATGTTGCCCATTGGTACTCCTTTTGTCTGGATATAGAATTCTCCATCGAATCCGAAGACATTGTTTTTAGTGATCAAGTCTAGGAGCTCAGTTAGGGCTGCCATGTTTGGCATGTCTGTTTGGCATTTCAAGTTTTCAAGAGCTCTGATTGCCGCTCTGTTTCCTTCGTCTATGGGAATATTGGTGTACATGTTTGTAACATCAATTGAGCAAAGTAAAATGTCTTTAGCAAAGGTTATGTCTTCAATGGTCTTTATGAAGTGGGTGGAGTCACTTATGTATGATGGGAGAAGTCTGACGGCTTGTTTGAGCCAGTGGTCTAGGAATCTAGAGATGTTAGAGGTTACGGTGTTGACACACGAGCAGATGGGTCTGTATGCATGTGGGTTTTTGTGCAGTTTGATGAGAAAATACATTAGGCTTGTTCTATGGTCAGCTGGGGGTAGGCAGAATTTGTAGTGTGACTTACTAAGTAGGTTCATTTCGCACAGTTTGCCTAGCTTGATTGTGATAGTTTTTTTGATGGTGTCTGTGATGTCTGCAGTTAGTCTGGTGTATGTCTGCTTGTCATCTAGGTGTTTACGGCCTGCTTCCACGTATTTCTCCCTGTCCAGCAAGACTATAGAGCTTCCTTTGTCTGCTGTATTGATGATCACATCGTGTTCTTTGGACAGTTTCTTGATTATGCTCATACCATTTCTTGGGAGGTTGTACCAACCTGTGGTGGGATGGATCTGAGACATTGTGAGTCGGATTCTATTGATCAGGTTTTCTAGGTCCTGACAGTCTGTGGGTTTGGGAGTCTGTATAGATTTTAGTCTGAATGGATTCGGTTTGGTTTGAGTGGATCTGTGAATGTACCTGAGTCTTAGTTTACGTATGAAACTTTCAGTTTCTTCTGTTACGTCTCTATCAAGGCATCGTGTATATGGGATGAAGCTGAGCCCCTTTGAAAGTATGTCAAGCTCTGTCTGAGTGGGTGTGTATGACGATAGATTGACCACATTGTCATGCATATGTTTTTTGCATAGACTTTTTTTATTATTCAAAGTTTTGTTCAAATTATACATACGCCTAATCATGTGTCTGTGTCTATGACTCCTTCTTGAGCTTTTACTTCCGCTCAGTACGATCTCTCCAGGAGTGTCCCTCTTGGGGGTACTTGTTTTTGTTTCTGCCCGGGTTTCTAGAGGGCATTGGGAGGTTATACAAGTCTCAGTGCGTATTTGGTCAATGTCATACCTTTGTTGGCTGGTTTTGGGCCTTTTTGGTGGTCTTTCACCTTCTTCCAGTTTCGATTGAGAGCTTTGGTCTCTCTCTCTCTTAATTGCCTTGGCTTCCTTTTCTGCGTGGTTCAAAAGTTCCTCATAGGAACCTTTGAGCACCCTCCTCTGTTTGTCTGTTAGGAGGGGGTCTGAAATGCTCTCGAGGGCCTTTCTTTGGCAGTCTGTAATTGCCTCGGTTTTGCGGGCAATCTGTTTTTTATAGTGGCGTTTGGCTACGTCTATGTAGCCAAGTGTATTTCGCCTGGTCTGCTCCTTCCACTCTGCTGCCGTTTCCTCATCAGCGTCTATGAGCATCATACGGGGCTCCACCGTGAGTCCCTTAGGCAGCCGGTTGGTTTCTACTGTCTTGGCCAGGTGGTCTAAGTGGTGACTAGCATGGGCGATGTCTACCATGTATTTTTTCACATCTGCCATTCTGGTCTGTAGTTTGTTTCTGGCAGTGTCCATGAGGCATGGGGTACCACGTGGTGTAGGGTCTGGTGTACCACGGGAACTCCCGGTTGGGGAAGAGTGATGCAATGGTTGACAAATGGAACCCAGCAACCGTTCCATCTAGTCCCCGTACAGTCCATGGCTAGTGAAACTGCAAAAAATATGTACCCATCAGAACGATCAGTCTAAATGCTCTCCCACATATATATACATGCATAAAAAGAATGCTCTAAACCTCCATTTCAGACAGAGACAAAGTGTCGAGTCCCCGCACAAAAAGAATAACGCCACGTGGCAGTCACACCTTTTCCGTCAATTTGACGCTGTAATAGGGATGAAAAGGATTAGATGGTACCAGCCTAAAATCCCAGAACACCCGAGCGTCCTAATCAGCTATCACACAGCCGAAAACAAGGCTTGTCAAACTAAATGGGTACGATATGTAAATGCCCCCGAAATATACATGGAACCCTCGGAATACATGCTTGTACCAAACCGAAATTACAAACGTGTTACCACCTGGTCATATATAACAGACATCAAACATAACGAAAAAAACACGCAAACTGTAATAAATGGTTTAAACCTAGATGTCAAATACAGGACTCAACCTAACTCTGAAATGTCCTCCTCCCTCCTGCTCTTCACCTCTCAGCTTGACGATTCTGTTGAAGAGGATGGCCCAAAACCCGGAAGTACAGCCATGGACTGTACGGGGACTAGCGGGGGTTGCTCGCTCTCGTTCAGAGACGAGAGCATGAGGATGGAACGGTTGCTGGGTTCCATTTGTCAACCAGTGCATGTATGTGTGTGTCATGTGTGCGTGCACAGGCGTATACATTCATGCACATGTACACTTTGTGTGAGAAATAAGAACCAATGTCACTGCAAGTGGTACAAGCCCTCTCTGTGTGAGTGTGTGTGAGTGTGTGTGTGTGTGTGTGTGTGTGGTGTGGTGTGGTGTGGTGTGGTGTGGTGTCTAAATCGGGTATGCAACGTTTGAGGTTTCTATAATTTCCCTACTACATTACTTGTTAATCATGACAATAAAGTTGTTGCTCTCGTTTAACTCGATGTTGTATCCACATTTCTCTGAATGCCGCGTAAATCTATGTACAGCGTGCATATAGAAACAAATTGTCAGACTGATGAAATAAATACCTCGAGTTCAGACCGCTTCGCTAGTGTGTCGATCAATGCCATGCAGCGAACGTGCGAGCATAGATAATCTATACATTATCTCTGGTGCGAGGAGGTTCTCCCATAGATAATATATAGATATTATCTCTGGTTCTCCGCTTTGCCCATCTTAGTTTCATTGCTTCAGTATACCACTTCTTAAACGTTGCTTAGAGCGATTAGTAAATTTTGAGCATTTCTTTTGCTAACTGTGGAAACGTTATCCACTGTGCCTATACGAACAATTGCTTGCTTCATTCATTCATATTCATTCACGCATGCACCCCAAATACATGTATTTCGGATTGCCGCGTTGCGCTACACGTCGTAAGCATTTCACAGTTATGATAGCCAACTCTAGATTCACAACAACAAAAACAACGACAATACTATAAATTAAAACATTCATACTGTTTGATTGGATATCGGTGATGTAATCATTTGATTGGATATCGGTGATATGGTGTGGTGTGGTGGTGTGGTGTGGTGTGGTGTCAGAAGCAAACAAGGGAGAGTGAAAAGAAAAACTCGGTCCACTGTCCTGTCAAAGTGCTCAGTACAGGGCTGCGTCGTGGTTTTCTTTTCACTTAGGGAACAAAACGATAAAACATCGACAGTAATTAATTTATTAAATAGAACTCCAACAAGAATACTACTCAGCTTGGATATTGGTGATGTAAACAGAAGCAAACAAGGGAGAGTGAAAAGAAAGACAAGGTCCACTGTCCTATCTAAGTGCTTAATACAGGGCTGTGTCGTGTTTTTCTTTTCACTTAGGGAATAAAACGATAAAACATCGACAGTAATTAATTGATAAGATAGAATTCAAACAACAATACTACTTGGATATCGGAGATGTAAACAGAAGCAAACAAGGGAGAGTGAAAAGAAAGACAGCGTCCACTGTCCTATCAAAGTGCTCAGTACAGGGCTGCGTCGTGTTTTTTATTTCACTCAGGGAACAAAACGCTAGTTAAAATAAAACATCGACAGTAATTAATTGATAAGATAGAATTCAAACAAGAATACTACTTCACTCGAACACAATTTTAACCCTCAGTGTACATCAGTTGCTATATAGGTTTTAAGAAGAGGCTGGGTTCACCTGCTCCAACATGCCACTAATTTATATTTGTATTTAATCGTCGTTTCGACTGGAGCGTTCATCCCCGTCTCTTTTAGCCAGATACTTCGCACGACACTCCTTGCACATTAGGTACCACGTGCTCAGACCTGAGCCTCCTTCGCCACAGTCGCCGACCCAACCGCTCGTAGAGTAGTCCCCCGTGTTTTTATAACCGGATGCTCCGCAACCCCTTCCGCATCCCGGGTGCGCAGCCTTCATGTGATAGGTAACCGGATTGGGAAATGCTCCGTTGCACAATTCACAAACCGTTCTTCCGCGTTCCTCCTTTTTCGAGCTACATGTATCTACCACCACGGCTTCAACTACATGTAGCCTCATGACCGTCATCTTGGCCGTCATGCTATCCACTATCTTTAGCCTGGTTCGCCGACTCATCAGCTCCCTTATTACGGCGTCGATCCGTCCACTGTCTATGGCGCGCATGATTTCAAACTCGCCTTCAAATTTGGCGAATTCTGCACCATCGTCATTAAAGAATACGAAAACGAATGTGGGAGTGAATTTAATGTCACCAAGGTCTTCACGAAGCTGGAGGGAGGGAGGGAGGGAGGGAGGGAGGGAGGGAGGGAGGGAGGGAGGGAGGGAGGAGGGAGGGAGGGAGGGAGGGAGGGAGGGAGGGAGGGAGGGAGGGAGGGAGGGAGGGAGGGAGGGAGGGAGGGAGGGAGGAGGGAGGGAGGGAGGGAGGGAGGGAGGGAGGGAGGGAGGGAGGGAGGAGGGAGGAGGGAGGGAGGAGGGAGGGAGGGAGGGAGGGAGGGAGGGAGGGAGGGAGGGAGGGAGGGAGGGAGGGAGGGAGGGAGGGAGGGAGGGAGGGAGGGAGGAGGGAGGGAGGGAGGGAGGAGGGAGGGAGGGAGGGAGGGAGGGAGGGAGGGAGGGAGGGGAGGGAGTATGAGAACATAACTACGATTACAATCCAGCACCAACCCCTTGCAATTTCATGTACCGCGTAAAAGCACAAATGCATTGTAGAAGCAAAAAATAAAGCGTTCCAGAATCTGCTGAAGTAATTGCGGTCAAACCACAAAGCTAGGTCTTGTTATGGTGTATACTAGCATAGCGACGAAGCATGCACATTTCATATTGGTTGGAATTTTAGAGTACACCTAAACTTGTGAGTTATGTAAACTCCATGCAGTCCCCAAATCGTAGTGCCCCATCAGCTATTGAATGTTTTGTTTATGTCAGTTAAATTTAATGCATCAAACTCATTCACAAGATCCCTCATAGGATCATTGTATGAATTACTTGTATGTAGCTTTATAAACACTGAAATACAGTACAGCGCGTTACCTCGGGGAAAGTATAACTGAATTCATCAATTTCAGCTTGAAAAAAGGTAAGTTCGTCGTGCTCACGTGCCAACTTAACAAAGGCTTGTTGCGTCCTTCGATTTCCCTCTTTAGTCACTTCAACTGCAATGACGTTGTTGCCCTTTATGCACATCTCCTTTAGACCTCGCCAGGACGCTGAGTTGGGCCTCAGAACTTTGAAATTGTCTGGCACATTGGCTTCGGCCAGACCCTCGACGAGAGCCTTTGCCAGCAGAAGATCGAACACAGACATCGTATCGTCTAAGTGGAAGGCCGTGTGAGTCTTCTGTACGAATGTGTATTTGAAATGTGCAGTTTTATAATACTGGTAATGAATATTTCTACCGTAAATACCTTTAGGATATAGAGCCTTTTCATGCGTCATGTGACCGCTAAGTAATCTGACATACGTCAGTGTCACACAATATAAATTAATACACGCCCGCCATGTTGGCGCACAGCTTTTACGGAAATATCCGAGTGACGAAAAGAGTCTACATGTATACATGGTATAATAATTACGTATATTCAATTAATAGTGAAATTTATATGTTTGCACTCACACCTTTTATTTTTAATCATGCGATTGCTTTATCAACACTGAATAATTTCGCACTAATGAGCAGTCGGCATCCACGCATGCCCTCAGTTCATGATCATTTCTAATAAATAAATATGATAATTATGATGTATACGCGCTATATATGCGGCATTATGATATACACGTAACCCAAATAGTCATTATAAAAATGAAAAAGGTGACCTAGCCAGTAAAGCTCCTAGCATTGGCCCTGACCAGGGCAATGCTTAACCTTCCGTATAGCCTGACACTGCAGAAGACTTGGGACACCCAGTTCGAGTGGCGATCCGTGTGGCTAGTCTGTCGAGACATCTGCTGACTTCTTCTCCCCAGCAACCATATGTCTCCACTGTTAAGGGCATAAGGGGATACAAACCCAGCCCAAGCGGTTGCATTTTTCATCATTGCATGGCGGCATGTTTGCGAAGTTCGGCAGCCAACGCAGCGGACCCAGCCATCACACTCGCTTTGTTCAAAGTAGAATTATGTAGCGGTGATGTTTTGAAATCCAGTGGTGCCGGTTTGCCAAACTCCCAACTATGGATCAAGATATCTGCGGGGCGAGTACGACTTCCCTCTGCGTCTAGGCCACTACCTGCCTCGAATTGCCTGCAATACAGGCCAGTTTACACGATTCCCAGAAGATGTCCCGCAAAGAATTGTGTCTGATGATTACAATTTATTTATTATTAATAATGCATAATGGTGGCAAGGCTAAGGTGACTTCGAAGGTTGCGGGCTTGAAAGCACACTATGCAGCCTGCACTGAGGGCGGAAGTTGGTATGGTCTTTAGGTATCCCATACCCCAATTCAATTCTCACCACTTCCCATTGTCATTTTATTCTTTTCTTTTTTTTTTTTTTGAGTTGTGTTTTTGTATTCTCTCAGGCAGGTGGGACCCACTCATGTGCACTGGTTGTTGGGCAATCCAGAGAGCCCTCTGGCCCACCAAGCACTACCCTTGTAAGGTTCCGCCGCATACCTAGTCTCGTACCCAGACCCAGATTCCCAACAGCTGCGGGTGAATTACAACACCGCTAGTTTCACTGATTACAGTAATAATCGTTACGTCATGTTGGTCTGGGGGCGAGACCACCGCTTACCAGACCAGCATTATCGCATAATACATTATGCGGTAATGCTTGTGTAATGTTGGTCTGGGAATGAGACTTGCTTTTTGCCCCCCGTTTGTTCCCTGCGCTCTTACCATACTTGCACTTCTAACGGGGGTGGTTCATTATTAGCGAATGAATACAATTAATTATGTACACATGCACCATGAGTCTCACTACTGTCGCATTGCGGTGTGTCAAAAAGACCGACACCCAGAAATTTCGAAATGAAAACGTGTGGTGTCACGGAAATTTCAGTCCGCTGAAAATTTTGGTGTCGGACCAATATTTTCAGAAAATGTTGGTCCGGTCGGACCAATTTTATCTGAAAAAAAAAGGTCCGTGTCCAGAAAAAAAGGTCCGGAGATTTATTTCATATGTCCACGTGGTTGATATCAGTTTGCGAGTGATGGCGGAGATTGAAGAAACAGTTGACGATGGTTCTGATTGTGATGATCTTGTCGAGGAGGCTTATGCCTATTTAGTGTCGAAGAAGTATCCTGAATGTGTCAGTGAGACCAAAAAGAGGGTGATACGAAGGAAAGCGGCGAAGTTGACAATATCTGTTGAAGGAGAGCTATTGTATAAGCACAAGCAGGGAAAGGAAATGGTAAGTAGCGTTTAATTAATACTGCCATTATCGTTTTTGATATTTTTGGTAGTGACATGTATGTGTCCAATAAAGTAGCCATCTTTTATGCAGCAGGAAGTGCTGTTGCGTTACATCCAGAGTTTGGAAGAGCGCCAGAAGTTCCTTAACATGAATGGTGTGTATTTAGTAGAGTCGTGTCGGGAAGTGTTATATGCGAAGGCACAAGTGTCTAGGTAGTGACTCCACATATCCTTCTTTGAAGACACATATTTCACCAGCATGTTTTGAAGCGTCTGATTGAAGCGCTCATCAAGACCATTGGCCTACAAGTCGGAGTTGAGAGAGATCGGATGACATCAGTTTGTATGCACGCATTTTTATATGTATACTACAGCCGGTACACAATGACATTCATGGAACAAACCTGAGGGTGGTAAGGTGTAGTTAGCCTCCTCTTAATTCCTAGCATCTCTGAAAGTTGGTCATTCAGTGCATTACAGAACTCGCTGCCATTGTCTGAAAGCAACACACGTGGTAGTCCCATTCGCATAAAGATCTGTAGTTAAAGTAAGGACATGACCATAAATATTTGGAGCTCACCAAAACATATTATCAGTTGCATGGTAAGAGCATGCTTTGTACCACAAAAATTATCAAACTAAAAGAACTAGTAAAGCCATGCACAGCTACATGTACAAATAGCTACATGCACAAATAAATAATTGGTACACATGCTGACCTTAAACAGTGAACTTGCCACTGTAGATGCCATTTTGTTGACTGTAGGTACCACCTCAACCCACTTTGTGAAGTAATCACTGATAGTGAGGATTGTAGTGACTTCCGTCCTTTGCAACTGGGCTCAGAGGGCCAATGAAATCAATGCCAACCATGTACCAGGGGGCTTTAACTGGAATGGGATGAAGCTCAGGCACTCCAGTAGTTAGCTTTCTGTTCATGCGTTGACACACATCACATTTTGATAGCTGCAGAAATATAACAGAACCAGGATTGAATTTGCACTGCAAATAAGTTGGTTGCAATGGTAAACCAAGAAAAATTAAACCAGTGGTTTAAATTTTTAACTGGTTTCACGGTTAAACCAAAATGTCAAACCAATTTTGTGGGGGTTTTTTTGTTTTGGTTTGGCAATTTGGTTTAAATTTGACTTGGTTTACGCTTTAAACCAATCGTTTAAAAATAGTATTTATCATTGAGAATACCAATTTGAATTCATAGTCGCTGATTTCAAATGTAAAATATATCATGTTCTTATGCATAAGTAGTAACTTCAGCCATCTATATCAGTATTGGAGCACAAGGGTACATTAAAATCTGCACATGTAGGATTATTCATTAAAGACAACCTTCGAGTCATCCTAATTTTATTCCATGGTGTTGTTAGGTCAGCTTTTATGGCTAAACCTTGCTCTGAAGGAACTTGATGTGGAATCCGTGTTTTCTTAAGGTGATTTTTTTTTTTTTTTTCATAATTGCTGAGGCTATGGAGCTATTCGAGAAGAAGGCAGACACATCAATGCAGGTCATAACTTCTTAAAATATAGCAATGCACAATATATGAATGATGTAATTATTAAAATATTATTCTCTCAGTTAGAACTTTGATGATGTCAGGTTCTGGGCTGGTCCGTTGGAAAACTGACATTGGTGAATCTTGCAGCGCTGCTCTGGAAGCAACCATTGACTGTGGGGGCGTAGCAGCTAGTTGTTCGTCTGGCAATGGCACTGCACTTCAGTCCGATGTAATGCTGCAGTTGTGACTACTGCACAACCCTGCCCTGATATCTCCATTGCAGGAGCCACAGTACAACCCTGCCCTGATATCTCCATTGCAGGAGCCACAGTACAACCCTGCCCTGATATCTCCATTGCAGGAGCTACAGTACAACCCTGCCCTGATATCTCCATTGCAGGAGCTACAGTACAACCCTGCCCTGATATCTCCATTGCAGGAGCCACAGTACAACCCTGCCCTGATATCTCCATTGCAGGAGCCACAGTACAACCCTGCCCTGATATCCTGCGGGGGGCTCATGTATATACTAGGAGCTGGCTTCTCACATTCGACATTCCAGTATGGCAATATAAATCGCGGCATGGACATTCCATTTTCCATTCAACCCTTCGTGCCAGACAGTTCGCACATACAACAGCTTGACGAGGTAACTGCGCTGGCCTGTGAAAATTGCGATGGCGGATGAAATATTTCACCTTGTCCAGTGCAGAAATGTATTGGACAGTTGACAGTTGAGCCTCTTTTATTACGTTTGCATCGTACGGTGCAACAGTGTTCTAAAAGCAATTTCAGTTTGTTGCATTTGCAATTGATATCTGGCCGAACTAAATACAGGAATGCAGTGTAATGGTATACCTTGAAATGGCGTGCTTCGCTAATAGCACGTAGCTTGTGTTTCATAGCATCGTTGCATCGCTTACAAGCCATTGGTGGGTGGATCTGAACATTGTCCTTGAAAGCCTCTAGTCCGAAGCTCAAAATTAGTTCAGCTGCAAACTTGGAGTAATGATGCAACCTTGGCTATTAACCAGAATGATGCAATACTGCCCATCCACACAGCTGGCAATATTTTTCGAGTTGACCCTGATGGAACTCCATATATGTTTCTGTATGCGTTTACAAGGATTCGTATAATTTCATACTTTTCACAGGATCATCGATTTAATTACAGCAACTCCGAAACCTTCCACAATGCGTAGAATGGGACGCCCACTGACTGTTATGCAGTTCAGAACACCTCAGGAAACTTCCGTTCGCGAGAACTTCGATTAGATGCAAGGCAATCTTCCGTAATGATTGCACGTGACCATTTAAAAAAAAACTACTTCCCCTATATATAAACTGTATTACTGTTTTCGTTTTAAATACTGATTGGACAGAATTCGTCAGTATACACATTGAAACTGTACCGTACTGTCACGGCAAAAATTATCCTACCCAAAATTTATCCTAGGATTATTTTGCTGCAAAAAATTATTCCATGGGATAGATTTGCGCAGCAAAAATCTCAGTATCCTAGGATAAATATTGGCTGCCAATCACTATCCCACCCTGGCATAAATTGTCCTAACTATTGTTGGCTGCCAATTTCACCCTACCATGCCAATAATTGTCCTAGGTTGCGCAGCAAAATATACACTTGCAGGAATGATGAAACATGTTTCTTAGGAATGAATGTTTCAGAGCCCCTCCCCCTCTTCAGCGTTTTTTGGTGCATAATGTGTACATTTATAATGCAGCCCCCAAAAGAATGGACTATCAAACTACAGCTGATAATGAGCAAATAAAAGGTGTGAGCACACTGAATAATAAAATGAAACGACAATCAATTTAGTGCATGGATATTAACTAAAACTGATGATGTGCAAAAGCACTAATTAAGGTGTTATGACTGTGATTTCAGCTGCACTTCTCAAAACGCAGGCTTCATGATTGTTCAATTTCCAGAAATGTTATGCTGCATTGCAATTTCTGCAATACTAAACATGTCTTTTGACTTCCATGTAACGTTTTTTGCGGTATGCATCCTCATGAGTCATGATACCATTCAGAACATCCATTACATTTTATCATATTAAGTGTGACTCCTGCCCTCTGCGATAGCAATACATGTAATGAAGAGGCTATTACATGTCGTCTCTTCATGTGAAGTGCTGCCGTGGAAATGAAATCATCATTTGAGCTTCCAATCATTGCTGCCGGTGTCACAGGGAACTCGGTCCCCCCGAATTTTCGGTCCGGAGGACCCACTTCCCTAGGGAACTCGGTTCCCCCCCCCCCCCCCCCCCCCCCCGGACCGAAATCCCTGGATGCACAAAATCAATTAAACCGGACCCACTTCCCTAGGGAATTGAGTCCCCCCCGGACCGAAATTCCTGTCCGAATTTATTATACGCTCGTCCACGTGCATCAAAGACTAGCTCGATTTGACAGCCATGTGAAATGGAGAGTTGTCGGCAAAGTGTTTGTGATGAAACCCTGTCGCAGGTCAAAGTCTACCTTGCAGAAGGCAGCTACCCCTTGGGGGCTACGGATGACGTTAGACGTATTATTCGGAAGCGTTCTAAAGACTTCCAGGTTGACGGAGATACAAGTACAATGTATTACATAAAACAAGAAAGTAAACGGATTGTCCTTTTCGGACCGGAGACATAGACAGAAGACGGGCTTTTACTGAGTGTCATGCGTCGTCGAGTGGTGGGCATCAGGTCAGAGATTGCACCGAATTTCATGAGAGATAATCCTTACCCACTATGTTCAATTGTTTCCCATGCTGTTTTATTCCCTTCAGCCTGATGGAACTCATTTGTTTAATTTTGTCACTGCTACATCCTGGGAATCCTACCTAACTGACATGTCAAAGACTGGAACTTGGGGAACACATCTAGAAGTGCAAATGATTGCGTCCATGATCAATGTCACAATTTGCATCGTTACTGACAGTAGCAATGCAGATGATTCAATGGTTTGGCTGTACCCTAATGACAGGCCTGATGCTACTGATTCTCCAATACTCATTATTGGCAGTGAAATGGCTCATCATTATTATAGCCTATCTCTTAATGATGCACTGGGCATGATGAAGAGACCCTGTTTGAAAAGCATGGTTGATAACACATCTCACAAGGGTAAGTAATGTATTTATGTGGATGATCAATGATATACTCTACACATCACTATGTGGTCTCATGATGTCATTTCTAGGCCAATGCATATGGCTTACCTAGAATTCCTTCATCTTCTGTAGCCATTTTAATGACAGGTCACAATGGATCATTTTGGATTACAGCACATGAATTTATCTAATAAAGGAGCTTGCATAGGTGATAATGTAAGTGTAATTGTGAATAAATTATACAGATAATTTCAGTGCACTTCAATACAGATAATAATCTGCATTTGCTTGTCATGAAGAGGAACATTCAGAAGTATGTTTCTAGTTTCATTACATAAGCTTTTATGATTTTATATTTTTGATGGTAAGGAAGTGAAGTGTATGAATTCATTTGTTTTCAACATGGTTGCTACAAATAGCTACACAGTGAAAAAGTCAGTGTTCAAGGTATTGAGTTAAAGAACTACAGGGTTAAATTTTATCTTGCATTTCAATTGTTAGGAAAAAGGATTTCAAGTACATAAAAATGCCATGCAATATTCCTCAACACTGGTTTCTTGCGGTAATAAATAGAAATGGTAAATTTATGGAGCAAAGTTGTTATTCCTCCCCCCCTCCCATCTACCCCCCCCCCCTCCCATCAACCCCCCCCCCCCCCCCCCCCCCCCCCCCCCCCCCCCATCCCACCCAGGTGATTGACATGACAGATCAGTCTCTGTATATGATTCTTTTTACAATGAAATTCGCATTACATGTCATTAGGTGTTCTCTTGCTTATTTTGTACTCATTAATTGACCATTTATCATTATTTAGCAATTTCCTGACCCATTAATACTACAATCAGTATTCATTACCTATTGATATCTCTTCATGGACCATTAAAGAGTGCAATGTATGTTATTATGCTGGATACCTGTTTCTAAACTTCAATGGTATACTCATGCTTTAGGCCTGTACTATAAGGCAGACTAATGCTGTAGACTGGAATATTACTATGCAAGGTAAAAAAAAAATATTAAGTTAAAGAAAGTGATGGTATAATTTTCATTCCTTGTCTACACTTGCAGTTTGCAGACTGCATTGTGAAAAAGCTTCCACTAACATTTTCAGTAAGCATTGAATTAATTAATGAACTGTAATTGATTAGGATAGACATCAAGCACTTGGCTTCGGTCATGGCTGGCAATGAGATTGATCCATCCCAGGTATGTGCGTTTCAAGTGTTAACATTTGATCTGTGAGACTTTTAGCTTCATATAGTTCGAAAATCAACTATGAGGAGATGAGGATATTGTGTAAAGATTTTGTACCACAAGATGTCCAAGATGCCTTGCAGAGGGTATTTACCAAAAGGCAGTGGAAGTGGTGCTCTAATTTGCTCTAATAACAGATCATGTCAGCCCAACACAATGATTCATCAGACCTCCAAACTGCTGATAGTGGGCAAATATTTTCATTACAATGTTATGTACCTTAATACTCTTGGCAGGTCATTCTCTTAACTATCAACATTTTGTACCAAGTTTTAAACATCCAATGCTAGATGATGTTAGCCCCATTGACCCTCTACCAGCTGAGTGTTTCTATGAAAGGGGTGCGATGAATTTAAGGTTGTGGAAGAAACCACTGCCATTTTTTGTTGACATGTAAGAGAGCATAACTATTCATGTCTGTTAATGTATACTTACCTTATCTGCAGCGATAAGAAACTGTCTTTGAAGCAACTAGTCAATTTATGTCACAACAGCGAGGTTTGAAATTCTAACAATTGCATGGGTGCATGCGTCAAACATTGAACTTTAACTTCAGACTCATCTAAGAAAAATATGCACAAAAGAACACCATTCTTTTTTTGCATCAATATACATTGCGAAAGCAAGTGCAAAGTACATTGCAAAAGAATACTCGGCCATACACAAGTACCTCAAATCAACATCGTCGAGCTATGAAGCATTGAAGCATTCACTCCACTTATGGCCAATGAAAAGCATGGATGTGGCAAGTTGCTTGTCATTCTCCCGGTTATGGAATATTATTTTAAAACAAAATAACAGGTAGAGGCAGTCAAGCACTTCTTACATGGCATCGCAATTGATGAAGGTGCTGACGGACTGCGTGCTATATCACTGGCGTGGGATGTGCTTTATCCTGAAGTAAGCTAGAAACAAAAGCTTGCATTCTGCATAATTGGAGGGAAAAATTTCTCAGCTAATTATTCTGCAAGGACAACACTGCCATGAACTACGAGGAAGCCGCTGTACATTATTTAGAACATATTACAGCTCATTTCAAGTGACACAAAACTAGACAAATGTACACACATAAAACTGTATAAAGCAATGCATTATCACACTGTACGTATCATTAAATGAAACATGATCAGTGACAGTCAATTTATTAGATACCCATACATCTTTGCGTGCAGAGAGACTCGAACAATATTCAGGGAACTCGGTCCCCCCCCCCCCCCCCCCCCCCCCCCCCCCCCCCCCCCCCCCCCCCCCCGGACCCAAATCCCTAGATGTACAGTTTTCGCGGAGGACCCAGTTCCCTAGGAACTTCGGTCCGAGGGGGACCGAGTTCCCTAGGGAATTGGGTCCTCCGGACCGAAAATTAGTGGGGACCGAGTTCCCTGTGACACCGGTCGTAATGAATGGAATGCACAAATAAGGTAGCTAGCCACTAACGTCGCATCTGTAGTACAGCTGGCCATACAACACATAGTGACTAACACGGCGCGTCAGTTCTCACGTTCTGTAATACCTGCTCTCCATGCATTTCGCAGCTTGAATCTCTTCGATTGCAGCCGAATCTGTCGCTTCAGCGGCCCCGAGCACTGCTTTCAGTACGCACCGCGTCTTTCAGGTACAGGTGCACGTGGTCCACAAGATCGTCTTCATTTCCAGCTGTGAGTGTCCATGTTGCCTTCACAAGATAGAAAAAAGGGCTTTACAACTACACATACATGTACGTGGCTATTACATATTGCGCATGTGTTAACGCAAAGTTTATTTGGGGGGTGGGATATAAAATGGCAGGGTGGGGATAAATTTGTGCAGTCTGGTACCTTGCCGAAATTTATCCTAGGATAAAAATTTGCGACCGGATGAAATTTTTCGTGACAGTACCCACATTAACCGTGAATATAATACGCCCTTGCGCGTCTAACGGCTTATTTTTATATGGGGTACAATAATTATTACGTATATACAATAACCGTGTATTTAAATAAATTTACAAAGTTATTAATAACTAACCTAACATTTTAAACATAGCTTACACTTTATACCATAAAGCCGTTGATCCGATAAACGTTCAAAAAGTTATTCATAGAGCTTTACTCGAGCACAACAAGTCAACAAGTTTTTACAGCAAACACACCAATTGTCTGAGAGTATCACACTTAGCATGTTCCTAAACTGGCATTAATTCAGTTATGCCACGCACACTGCCGGGCTATTTATGCTATTGCATTGTACAGTTGTCTCCTCTTGTGCTTTTATCACCTGCCAGATACTTCGCACGACACTCCTTGCACATCAAGTACCACGTGCTCATACCACGGCCTCCGTCTCCACAGTCGCCCAACCAACCGCTCTTAGAGTAGGCCCCTGTGGCGTTATAACCGGATGCTCCGCAACTCCTTCCGCATCCTGGGTGGGCAGACTTCATGTGATAGGTAACCGGATTGGAAAATGATCCCTTGCACAGCTCGCAGACCGTTCTTCCACGTTCCTCCTTTTCCGAGCTATCTTCCGCCATGGCACCAACCAATTTCATGACCATCATCTTGGCCGCCAGTTCCGCCATGCCATCCACCATCTTTAGCTTGGCTCGCCGACTCATCAGCTCCTTTATTACGGCGTCGATCCGTCCACTGTCTACTGCGCTCATAATCTCAGACTCGCCTTCGAATTTCGCATACTGTGTGCCGTCGTCATTAAAGAATGCAAAAACGAATGTGGGCGTGAATCTTATATCACCAAGGTCTTCACGAAGCTGGAGTGGAGGGGGATGGGATGGGTAGAAGAAGGGGGAGCGAGAGAGAGGCCTTGTCATTCGTGTATACATTGCATGCCACGACGTATATAACACTCTATATCGGCCGTAAAATGCCAACCCACTCGACAAGCATGCTGAAATAATAGAACCAAAATGTGACCTAAGAGAAAAATAATCATCATTACGTAGCACTGATGTCCAACTGCAATATTGCTCGACTGCAAGTCCGGATTTTACAAGCGGCAAAATGGTGCTGCTACAAAACCACACCCCCGGACCAGCATTTCCTAAGTAGTGCACCTCCGTGCTTCTCCGGGCCACACTTGTACACAGATAAGGCGCGGTTGCATGTGCAACTTATTGTACCGGCCATGTTCATTCATTAAATGCCCCTAGCTAAAACATCCATGTTAAGCTGTTCATGCATGCAGGTTCTACACGTCGACAAACCGCATAAGCCATGCATGTAAATACAGCACACATTTTAAATCATTATGCGTCCTTACGGTAGCTACAGCAGTCTAGTCACGTCCCGCTTGGTATGCTTTCGTAATCCATCCTGTATAATGGGTCTGGGAACGAGAATAGAACAGCAGGTGTTTCACCTTGCTGTTCTATTGTATGTTAATTGTCTGGGTACAACTGAACCAGCGGCACTTTGTACTAAATGATAGTCTAGCCAATTTATAGTCGCCATTTCAGCGGTTGTCGTGTCACGTGCACATTTTGTAGAACAAAGTTTACAAACCCTGCCGCCGAACGATGTAACAGTGCAATGACGTAATTTTTAAATGTTATATGTTTGTCGCGATGTTGCACTGTTCTTTTAGTCGTATAAACACCACTGACATGCGGCCAACACGGTTTTAGTTAGCATTCCGTCTACGATACAATAATTAATGGCGTTTTTACCTCGGGGAAAGTATAGCCGGATTCATCAATTTCGGCGCGGAAAAAGGTGAGTTCGCCGTGCTCACGTGCCAACTTAACAAAGGCCTGTTGCGTCCTTCGGTTTTCATCTTTAGTAACTTCAACTGCGATGACGTTGTTGCCATTTTTGCACACCTCCTTTAGACCTCGCCAGGACGCGGAGTTGGGCCTCAGAACCTTGAAATTGTCTGGCATATTGGCTCTGGCCAGACCCTCCACGAGAGCCTTTGCAAGGAGAAGGTCTAACAGAGACATCGTATCGCCAAAGTGGAAGGTCGGGTGACTTTATTTTCTTAAATAGTACTGTTTTATAACGAATAATAAATTATGATAGAAATATTTCTACCCAACCGTAAATTGCCTTTCAAGTTAGGACATACAACGGCATTTTATTAAGCACTAATTCGTTATGACAGTCCATAGAAAAGATCATATTGGCTTGCATAGAAGTCATTCATCCTTAAAGCGCGCATTTATACATTTCAAGGAATAAATTAATTGCAAATATTTTAATTAAATATCATGGCGATATTTCCTACGTGTTTGTCACACAGCAAAGAAAAAAATGCAATTCTTGTTTTATAATTGTGTTTATCACTTCCATTCTGGTACAAGTTAACATTTTGTATCAGGCGTGTAAGTGATAAATCAAGAATAGATTCGAGTCGTTTCTTTTGTTTTTTTGTTTTTTTGTTTTTGTTTTTTTGCTGTGTCAGACAGTGCCTGAAGGCCAGTAGGAGAGCGGTCGACAACCGCACTTTCAACACATGATACGCCCACGCTGGAAAAGGGGCTATTAGACCCTTTTCAAGCATGGGCGTATCATGTGACATGATTCCTCGTATCCAGACAATTTGTTTCCCGTACCTAGACCACGTGTAGGCACAAACGATCGTCTTACTTGATCATTTAGCGCGAAGACTGTACCTTTTGAAGCGGCTAGATCGATAGTGAAGTGTTTCCGGCCCTTACGTCATTGATGAGAAGGAAATGATGTGGTCAAATTTACGGTATGGCTACATTCGCTCATTGATACGAAGGAAGATACACTCTGAAGGCTGATATATAACTTGAATAAATTATTTTACAACGACGATGCAAACACTTTTGTCTTATGGACTTAACAGATACACGTGTCTTAATGATATCAGCACATTGTAATGCATGGCGGGGGTACGTAAGTTCATAGTACGTTGTATGTAGTTGCCCAAACTAACTTCTGTGCTATTTCCTTCAAAATTCATTTAATTATTTGCAGATAGATCTTTCTGACGTGATTGACATTCACTTTGTGCAACCTGTACCTAAAGGTTTGGGACATGTGATACCAGCAGTCATGCACTACCATCGAAGAGCAGTACATGTAGTGAATTTGCAACTGGTCCGCATGAAAGACACTGATATCCTATTAAGAAAGAAATGGGGCGGAACAAAGAATTTATTGTGGATTGGGAGAATGGAAACACGGGTTGCATGCAATAGCAACAGGACCCAGTACGTACGTACTGAATTTGAAGCGATTTGAACGCTACTACGTGAAGATGTGGCGGGTGTTGAACCCCATGAGGTATCGAACCACGTAGCATCAGCAAGGAACTACCCGAAATAAGTTTTAGCGTATTGAAATGGTACATTAGGAAGTGTGGAAAAGCAGAAGGGTGATATCATACCGTTGGGAAGTTATAGCGATCCAAACGCGATGCATTGTTATAAAATTTAATAATATATCCGTGGGGCAATTATCGCGGAAACTGTCCCAAATAGCATTCAATGCGTCTTGAAAGCGTCAAACACAAACTGCATGCGTCTGTCCGATTCATAACTGTCGCAAATGTTTCAATATAATCGACAAAAAAAGTGGAATGGAATGATAGGAGCGTATTTCGATGCGTACGACCATACCACGATGAATGCACAGGTTCTCGTCCGATCACCGAAGTTAAGCAGCGTCGGGCCGGATCAGTACTTGGATGGGTGACCGCCTGGGAACATCCGGTGATGTAGGCTTCTTTTTATTAACGCTTTAATTTTTATTAATTTTTTACTTGATATCACTTGGAATGTAATTTTCCTCATTTGTGCATGGTTTCGTTGATTTTTCATTAAAAATGGCATTGAATGCGTCGTGAAATATCGAACACAAACTACGTCTGTCCGATTCATTACTGTCGCAAACGTTTCAATATAATCGACAAACAAATGTGGAATGGAATCCTGATAGGAGCGTATTTCGTCGCCTACGACCATACCACGCTGAATAATGCACCGGTTCCCGTCCGATCACCGAAGTTAAGCAGCGTCGGGCCGGATCAGTACTTGGATGGGTGACCGCCTGGGAACATCCGGTGTTGTAGGCTTCTTTTTATTTACGCTTTTTTTTTTTTATTTTACTTGATATCACTTGGATTGTAATTTTCCTCATTTGTGCATCAATGTCATGGTTTCGTTGATTTTTCATTAAAAATGACATTGAATGCGTCGTGAAAGCGTCGAACACAAACTGCGTCTGTCCGATTCATTACTGTCGCAAACGTTTCAGTATAATCGACATACACATGTGGAATAGATTCCTGATAGGAGCGTAATTCGTAGCCTACTACCATACCACGCTGAATGCACCGGTTCCAGTCCGATCACAGAAGTTAAGCAGCGTCGGGCCGGATCAGTACTTGGATGGGTGACCGCCTGGGAACATCCGGTGTTGTAGGCTTCTTTTTATTTACGCTTTTTTTTTTTATAACTTGATATCACTTGGATTGTAATTTTGTGCATCAATGTCATGGTTTCGTTGATTTTTCATTAAAAATGGCATTGAATGCGTCGTGAAAGCGTCGAACACAAACTGCGTCTGTCCGATTCATTACTGTCGCAAACGTTTCAATATAATTGACATACACATGTGGAATGGAATCCTGATAGGAGCGTATTTCGTCGCCTACGACCATACCACGCTGAATGCACCGGTTCCCGTCCGATCACCGAAGTTAAGCAGCGTCGGGCCGGATCAGTACTTGGATGGGTGACCGCCTGGGAACATCCGGTGTTGTAGGCTTCTTTTTATTTACGCTTTTTTTTTTATTTATTTTTTTACTTGATATCACTTGGATTGTAATTTTCCTCATTTGTGCATCAATGTCATGGTTTCGTTGATTTTTCATTAAAAATGGCATTGAATGCGTCGTGAAAGCGTCGAACACAAACTGCGTCTGTCCGATTCATTACTGTCGCAAACGTTTCAGTATAATCGACATACACATGTGGAATGGAATCCTGATAGGAGGGTTTTTCGACGCCTACGACCATACCACGCTGAATGCACCGGTTCCCGTCCGATCACCGAAGTTAAGCAGCGTCGGGCCGGATCAGTACTTGGATGGGTGACCGCCTGGGAACATCCGGTGTTGTAGGCTTCTTTTTATTTACGCTTTTTTTTATTCTTTACTTGATATCACTTGGATTGTAATTTTCCTCATTTGTGCATCAATGTCATGGTTTCGTTGATTTTTCATTAAAAATGGCATTGAATGCGTCGTGAAAGCGTCGAACACAAACTGCGTCTGTCCGATTCATTACTGTCGCAAACGTTTCAATATAATCGACATACACATGTGGAATGGAATCCTGATAGGAGCGTATTTCGTCGCCTACGACCATACCACGCTGAATGCACCGGTTCCCGTCCGATCACCGAAGTTAAGCAGCGTCGGGCCGGATCAGTACTTGGATGGGTGACCGCCTGGGAACATCCGGTGTTGTAGGCTTCTTTTTATTTACGCTTTTTTATTTATTTATTTTTTTACTTGATATCACTTGGATTGTAATTTTCCTCATTTGTGCATCAATGTCATGGTTTCGTTGATTTTTCATTAAAATGGCATTGAATGCGTCGTGAAAGCGTCGAACACAAACTGCGTCTGTCCGATTCATTACTGTCGCAAACGTTTCAATATAATCGACATACACATGTGGAATGGAATCCTGATAGGAGCGTATTTCGTCGCCTACGACCATACCACGCTGAATGCACCGGTTCCCGTCCGATCACCGAAGTTAAGCAGCGTCGGGCCGGATCAGTACTTGGATGGGTGACCGCCTGGGAACATCCGGTGTTGTAGGCTTCTTTTTACTTACGCTTTTATTTTATTTTTTACTTGATATCACTTGGATTGTAATTTTCCTCATTTGTGCATCAATGTCATGGTTTCGTTGAATTTTCATTAAAAATGGCATTGAATGCGTCGTGAAAGCGTCGAACACAAACTGCGTCTGTCCGATTCATTATTGTCGCAAACGCGTTTCAGTATAATCGACATACACATGTGGAATGGAATCCTGATAGGAGCGTATTTCGACGCCTACGACCATACCACGCTGAATGCACCGGTTCCCGTCCGATCACCGAAGTTAAGCAGCGTCGGGCCGGATCAGTACTTGGATGGGTGACCGCCTGGGAACATCCGGTGTTGTAGGCTTCTTTTTATTTACGCTTTTTTTTTTTTTTTTTTTACTTGATATCACTTGGATTGTAACTTTCCTCATTTGTGCATCAATGTCATGGTTTCGTTGATTTCTCATTCAAAATGGCATTGAATGCGTCGTGAAAGCGTCGAACACAAACTGCGTCTGTCCGATTCATTATTGTCGCAAACGCGTTTCAGTATAATCGACATACACATGTGGAATGGAATCCTGATAGGAGCGTATTTCGACGCCTACGACCATACCACGCTGAATGCACCGGTTCCCGTCCGATCACCGAAGTTAAGCAGCGTCGGGCCGGATCAGTACTTGGATGGGTGACCGCCTGGGAACATCCGGTGTTGTAGGCTTCTTTTTATTTACGCTTTTTTTTTTTTTTTACTTGATATCACTTGGATTGTAATTTTCCTCATTTGTGCATCAATGTCATGGTTTCGTTGATTTAAAAATGGCATTGAATGCGTCGTGAAAGCGTCGAACACAAACTGCGTCTGTCCGATTCATTACTGTCGCAAACGTTTCAATATAATCGACATACACATGTGGAATGGAATCCTGATAGGAGCGTATTTCGTCGCCTACGACCATACCACGCTGAATGCACCGGTTCCCGTCCGATCACCGAAGTTAAGCAGCGTCGGGCCGGATCAGTACTTGGATGGGTGACCGCCTGGGAACATCCGGTGTTGTAGGCTTCTTTTTACTTACGCTTTTATTTTATTTTTTTACTTGATATCACTTGGATTGTAATTTTCCTCATTTGTGCATCAATGTCATGGTTTCGTTGAATTTTCATTCAAAATGGCATTGAATGCGTCGTGAAAGCGTCGAACACAAACTGCGTCTGTCCGATTCATTATTGTTGCAAACGCGTTTCAATATAATCGACATACACATGTGGAATGTAATCCTGATAGGAGCGTATTTCGACGCCTACGACCATACCACGCTGAATGCACCGGTTCCCGTCCGATCACCGAAGTTAAGCAGCGTCGGGCCGGATCAGTACTTGGATGGGTGACCGCCTGGGAACATCCGGTGTTGTAGGCTTCTTTTTATTTACGCTTTTTTTTTTTTTTTTTTTACTTGATATCACCTTGATTGTAATTTTCCTCATTTGTGCATCAATGTCATGGTTTCATTGATTTTTCATTAAAAATGGCATTGAATGCGTCGTGAAAGCAAACTGCGTCTGTCCGATTCATTATTGTCGCAAACGTTTCAATATAATCGACATACACATCTGGAATGGAATCCTGATAGGAGCGTATTTCGTCGCCTACGACCATACCACGCTGAATGCACCGGTTCCCGTCCGATCACCGAAGTTAAGCAGCGTCGGGCCGGATCAGTACTTGGATGGGTGACCGCCTGGGAACATCCGGTGTTGTAGGCTTCTTTTTATTTACGCTTTTTTTTTTTTTTACTTGATATCACTTGGATTGTAATTTTCCTCATTTGTGCATCAATGTCATGGTTTCGTTGATTTTTCATTAAAAATGGCATTGAATGCGTCGTGAAAGCGTCGAACACAAACTGCGTCTGTCCGATTCATTACTGTCGCAAACGTTTCAATATAATCGACATACACATGTGGAATGGAATCCTGATAGGAGCGTATTTCGTCGCCTACGACCATACCACGCTGAATGCACCGGTTCCCGTCCGATCACCGAAGTTAAGCAGCGTCGGGCCGGATCAGTACTTGGATGGGTGACCGCCTGGGAACATCCGGTGTTGTAGGCTTCTTTTTACTTACGCTTTTATTTTATTTTTTACTTGATATCACTTGGATTGTAATTTTCCTCATTTGTGCATCAATGTCATGGTTTCGTTGATTTTTCATTAAAAATGGCATTGAATGCGTCGTGAAAGCGTCGAACACAAACTGCGTCTGTCCGATTCATTATTGTCGCAAACGCGTTTCAGTATAATCGACATACACATGTGGAATGGAATCCTGATAGGAGCGTATTTCGACGCCTACGACCATACCACGCTGAATGCACCGGTTCCCGTCCGATCACCGAAGTTAAGCAGCGTCGGGCCGGATCAGTACTTGGATGGGTGACCGCCTGGGAACATCCGGTGTTGTAGGCTTCTTTTTATTTACGCTTTTTTTTTTTTTTTTTTTTACTTGATATCACTTGGATTGTAATTTTCCTCATTTGTGCATCAATGTCATGGTTTCGTTGATTTTTCATTAAAAATGGCATTGAATGCGTCGTGAAAGCGTCGAACACAAACTGCGTCTGTCCGATTCATTATTGTCGCAAACGCGTTTCAGTATAATCGACATACACATGTGGAATGGAATCCTGATAGGAGCGTATTTCGACGCCTACGACCATACCACGCTGAATGCACCGGTTCCCGTCCGATCACCGAAGTTAAGCAGCGTCGGGCCGGATCAGTACTTGGATGGGTGACCGCCTGGGAACATCCGGTGTTGTAGGCTTCTTTTTATTTACGCTTTTTTTTTTTTTTTTACTTGATATCACTTGGATTGTAATTTTCCTCATTTGTGCATCAATGTCATGGTTTCGTTGATTTTCATTAAAAATGGCATTGAATGCGTCGTGAAAGCGTCGAACACAAACTGCGTCTGTCCGATTCATTACTGTCGCAAACGTTTCAATATAATCGACATACACATGTGGAATGGAATCCTGATAGGAGCGTATTTCGTCGCCTACGACCATACCACGCTGAATGCACCGGTTCCCGTCCGATCACCGAAGTTAAGCAGCGTCGGGCCGGATCAGTACTTGGATGGGTGACCGCCTGGGAACATCCGGTGTTGTAGGCTTCTTTTTACTTACGCTTTTATTTTATTTTTTTACTTGATATCACTTGGATTGTAATTTTCCTCATTTGTGCATCAATGTCATGGTTTCGTTGAATTTTCATTCAAAATGGCATTGAATGCGTCGTGAAAGCGTCGAACACAACTGCGTCTGTCCGATTCATTATTGTCGCAAACGCGTTTCAAGTATAATCGACATACACATGTGGAATGTAATCCTGATAGGAGCGTATTTCGACGCCTACGACCATACCACGCTGAATGCACCGGTTCCCGTCCGATCACCGAAGTTAAGCAGCGTCGGGCCGGATCAGTACTTGGATGGGTGACCGCCTGGGAACATCCGGTGTTGTAGGCTTCTTTTTATTTACGCTTTTTTTTTTTTTTTTTTACTTGATATCACTTGGATTGTAATTTTCCTCATTTGTGCATCAATGTCATGGTTTCATTGATTTTTCATTAAAAATGGCATTGAATGCGTCGTGAAAGCGTCGAACAACTGCGTCTGTCCGATTCATTATTGTCGCAAACGTTTCAATATAATCGACATACACATCTGGAATGGAATCCTGATAGGAGCGTATTTCGTCGCCTACGACCATACCACGCTGAATGCACCGGTTCCCGTCCGATCACCGAAGTTAAGCAGCGTCGGGCCGGATCAGTACTTGGATGGGTGACCGCCTGGGAACATCCGGTGTTGTAGGCTTCTTTTTATTTACGCTTTTTTTTTTTTTTTTTTACTTGATATCACTTGGATTGTAATTTTCCTCATTTGTGCATCAATGTCATGGTTTCGTTGATTTTTCATTAAAAATGGCATTGAATGCGTCGTGAAAGCGTCGAACACAAACTGCGTCTGTCCGATTCATTACTGTCGCAAACGTTTCAATATAATCGACATACACATGTGGAATGGAATCCTGATAGGAGCGTATTTCGTCGCCTACGACCATACCACGCTGAATGCACCGGTTCCCGTCCGATCACCGAAGTTAAGCAGCGTCGGGCCGGATCAGTACTTGGATGGGTGACCGCCTGGGAACATCCGGTGTTGTAGGCTTCTTTTTATTTACGCTTTTTTTTTTTTTTTTTTTTACTTGATATCACTTGGATTGTAATTTTCCTCATTTGTGCATCAATGTCATGGTTTCATTGATTTTTCATTAAAAATGGCATTGAATGCGTCGTGAAAGCGTCGAACACAAACTGCGTCTGTCCGATTCATTACTGTCGCAAACGTTTCAATATAATCGACAAACAAATGTGGAATGGAATCCTGATAGGAGCGTATTTCGTCGCCTACGACCATACCACGCTGAATGCACCGGTTCCCGTCCGATCACCGAAGTTAAGCAGCGTCGGGCCGGATCAGTACTTGGATGGGTGACCGCCTGGGAACATCCGGTGTTGTAGGCTTCTTTTTATTTACGCTTTTTTTTTTTTTTTTTTTACTTGATATCACTTGGATTGTAATTTTCCTCATTTGTGCATCAATGTCATGGTTTCGTTGATTTTTCATTAAAAATGGCATTGAATGCGTCGTGAAAGCGTCGAACACAAACTGCGTCTGTCCGATTCATTACTGTCGCAAACGTTTCAATATAATCGACATACACATGTGGAATGGAATCCTGATAGGAGCGTATTTCGTCGCCTACGACCATACCACGCTGAATGCACCGGTTCCCGTCCGATCACCGAAGTTAAGCAGCGTCGGGCCGGATCAGTACTTGGATGGGTGACCGCCTGGGAACATCCGGTGTTGTAGGCTTCTTTTTACTTTACGCTTTTATTTTATTTTTACTTGATATCACTTGGATTGTAATTTTCCTCATTTGTGCATCAATGTCATGGTTTCGTTGAATTTTCATTCAAAATGGCATTGAATGCGTCGTGAAAGCGTCGAACACAAACTGCGTCTGTCCGATTCATTATTGTTCGCAAACGCGTTTCAGTATAATCGACATACACATGTGGAATGTAATCCTGATAGGAGCGTATTTCGACGCCTACGACCATACCACGCTGAATGCACCGGTTCCCGTCCGATCACCGAAGTTAAGCAGCGTCGGGCCGGATCAGTACTTGGATGGGTGACCGCCTGGGAACATCCGGTGTTGTAGGCTTCTTTTTATTTACGCTTTTTTTTTTTTTTTTTTTACTTGATATCACCTTGATTGTAATTTTCCTCATTTGTGCATCAATGTCATGGTTTCATTGATTTTTCATTAAAAATGGCATTGAATGCGTCGTGAAAGCAAACTGCGTCTGTCCGATTCATTATTGTCGCAAACGTTTCAATATAATCGACATACACATCTGGAATGGAATCCTGATAGGAGCGTATTTCGTCGCCTACGACCATACCACGCTGAATGCACCGGTTCCCGTCCGATCACCGAAGTTAAGCAGCGTCGGGCCGGATCAGTACTTGGATGGGTGACCGCCTGGGAACATCCGGTGTTGTAGGCTTCTTTTTATTTACGCTTTTTTTTTTTTTACTTGATATCACTTGGATTGTAATTTTCCTCATTTGTGCATCAATGTCATGGTTTCGTTGATTTTTCATTAAAAATGGCATTGAATGCGTCGTGAAAGCGTCGAACACAAACTGCGTCTGTCCGATTCATTACTGTCGCAAACGTTTCAGTATAATCGACATACACATGTGGAATGTAATCCTGATAGGAGCGTATTTCGTCGCCTACGACCATACCACGCTGAATGCACCGGTTCCCGTCCGATCACCGAAGTTAAGCAGCGTCGGGCCGGATCAGTACTTGGATGGGTGACCGCCTGGGAACATCCGGTGTTGTAGGCTTCTTTTTACTTACGCTTTTTTTTTTTTTTTTACTTGATATCACTTGGATTGTAATTTTCCTCATTTGTGCATCAATGTCATGGTTTCGTTGATTTTCATTAAAATGGCATTGAATGCGTCGTGAAAGCGTCGAACACAAACTGCGTCTGTCCGATTCATTATTGTCGCAAACGTTTCAATATAATCGACATACACATGTGGAATGGAATCCTGATAGGAGCGTATTTCGTCGCCTACGACCATACCACGCTGAATGCACCGGTTCCCGTCCGATCACCGAAGTTAAGCAGCGTCGGGCCGGATCAGTACTTGGATGGGTGACCGCCTGGGAACATCCGGTGTTGTAGGCTTCTTTTTATTTACGCTTTTTTTTTTTTTTTTACTTGATATCACTTGGATTGTAATTTTCCTCATTTGTGCATTCAATGTCATGGTTTCGTTGATTTTTTCATTAAAATGGCATTGAATGCGTCGTGGAAAGCAAACTGCGTCTGTCCGATTCATTATTGTCGCAAACGTTTCAGTATAATCGACATACACATGTGGAATGTAATCCTGATAGGAGCGTATTTCGACGCCTACGACCATACCACGCTGAATGCACCGGTTCCCGTCCGATCACCGAAGTTAAGCAGCGTCGGGCCGGATCAGTACTTGGATGGGTGACCGCCTGGGAACATCCGGTGTTGTAGGCTTCTTTTATTTACGCTATTTTTTTATTTTTTAATACTTGATA
Organism: Ephydatia muelleri; assembly: GCA_013339895.1. Taxonomy (NCBI): domain Eukaryota; kingdom Metazoa; phylum Porifera; class Demospongiae; order Spongillida; family Spongillidae; genus Ephydatia; species Ephydatia muelleri. The sequence goes on from JABACO010000010.1 coordinate 3,284,638, forward strand.
TCACTTGGATTGTAACTTTTCCTCATTTGTGCATCAATGTCATGGTTTCGTTGATTTTTCATTCAAAATGGCATTGAATGCGTCGTGAAAGCGGTCGAACACAACTGCGTCTGTCCGATTCATTATTGTCGCAAAGCCGTTTCAGTATAATCGACATACACATGTGGAATGTAATCCGATAGGAGCGTATTTCGACGCCTACGACCATACCACGCTGAATGCACCGGTTCCCGTCCGATCACCGAATGTTAAGCAGCGTCGGGCCGGATCAGTACTTGGATGGGTGACCGCCTGGGAACATCCGGTGTTGTAGGCTTCTTTTTATTTACGCTTTTTTTTTTTTTTTACTTGATATCACTTGGATTGTAATTTTCCTCATTTGTGCATCAATGTCATGGTTTCGTTGATTTTCATTAAAATGGCATTGAATGCGTCGTGGAAAGCGTTCGAACACAAACTGCGTCTGTCCGATTCATTACTTGTCGCAAACGTTTCAATATAATCGACATACAAATGTGGAATGGAATCCTGATAGGAGCGTATTTCGTCGCCTACGACCATACCACGCTGAATGCACCGGTTCCGTCCGATCACCGAAGTTAAGCAGCGTCGGGCCGGATCAGTACTGGATGGGTGACCGCCTGGGAACATCCGATGTTGTAGGCTTCTTTTTATTACGCTTTTTTTTTTTTTTTTACTTGATATCACTTGGATTGTAATTTTCCTCATTTGTACATCAATGTCATGGTTTCGTTGATTTTTCATTAAAAATGGCATTGAATGCGTCGTGAAAGCGTCGAACACAAACTGCGTCTGTCCGATTCATTATTGTCGCAAACGCGTTTCAGTATAATCGACATACACATGTGGAATGGAATCCTGATAGGAGCGTATTTCGACGCCTACGACCATACCACGCTGAATGCACCGGTTCCCGTCCGATCACCGAAGTTAAGCAGCGTCGGGCCGGATCAGTACTTGGATGGGT
>JABACO010000010.1:3286625-3307750 GCA_013339895.1 Ephydatia muelleri
CCGACGACGTTGGCCTCTCGCCTCTGAAATGCTCGCCCAAGCCGTCATCGAAACCAAAGCCGCTGGTACCTCGCAACAGAACGGGCAATTGTTCGTCGCAGATTAGCCCGCTAAGTCAGTGATGGTGTACGTGCGTATGCAGCTGGTGTGCACTAGATAGAATGCTTCCTTTTTTGTAGAATCTGTAGCTTTATTGTGTGTCATATGTATGCCCATATTAGCCCACACTCTTTCTTGTGTCCTTTTGTCTTTTTGTGGTTTTTGTCAGGCTTTACAGTTGCATTAAAATTTTCTCTGCACTCGTCCGTGCTGTACTGTGTATGTCGTGTGCTGTATATTATCCTGATCAGTGAACATAATTATATGCTAGTAAATCAATGGGCACTATAGCGAAGAAAGAAAGGAATAAACACGCGTAACGCTGTGCACGTGGATCTGCATGGGCCCTACGATTTCTTTTTGCAGATTCATGGATATAATCCTGCAACTTTTAGATAGAATTCGAATGACAACTGATACTAAGTCAGAGTAAGTAGCAGGAGTTCATGTATCTATCAGCTATTTCTTTGTCAAATTAGTTTGTGTGTGTGTGTGTATGTGTATATGTTGTGTTTACATGCATGTGTGTATACTCGGCTGCATATCTTCTGATGGGTTAGCCTGAGAGCTGTGCAAATATGACTCCAGCCGCTGTTCAAGAACTCTTAACAGTCAACTCATTACCTGGGATTTTTTTCAATACTTGGTAATTCTCACCATCTTGACTTACATGTATAGGCTATCGTAAACACCCTGTGAAAGTGTGCTACATGCTATGTGCTATTGAGGTGTCTTAATGTGTCACTTCTCCAATGAGGTCACTATGACCCATGTAATCTACATATGGAGAGATATGCAATTGTCCTACACACATGTACTCTGAATTATGGGTAATTGACATGATGTATCCCGAGGCTTATGGGAAGGTATGGTGCTGGCATACAATGGGACACACATTTTGAGTATGTGGGGCAAGGTTGCCTAGTTTATAAACCTCTACTGCTGAATTTACACTTCTGAAAGACATTTGTTGCTGCAGTTAGTAGGAAATTTTGTTTCTGTATTAGATCTTGCAATGTCTCTGTTGTTATTACGGGAACCATTTCAAGGTAAGCCTTACATTACTGTAAAATATCTTCAGGATCCAAGGCCCGTGATAAATTAAACTTATAAACTACTAAATTATTCAATCATTAATAAAACTAGCTATAGACTGATCAGGATGTGATATAAGCACTAGAACAGGAGATATCATGAAAATGTAAAGCCAAGTACTGGATAATCTTATTTGGTACGCCATCCCAGGGGATGCATATTACATTTTAACTCTTTGGATGCCAAGTGCGTACATGCATGCATGCACACACAACCGTTTCACCATTCATGCATGATTACATTTTGCATGCAAAAATGTGTTGATCAGTCACAACTCTATGATGCATGCATGTGCTTGCTGCACTTGTAACCTTATAAAAGATTATAATTCTTCTCACATGGACCAAAAACCCAATCATTCGGATGAGCTCACTTCACTAATGCATCACTTCATGTACTCCAAGAACAAGAATGTGTAGCCCAGATCAGCCCAGATCAGTGTACTATATCATGCCAACCCCCGTTCCCCCCCTCTTTGCCAGTTTGTATTATGGGTTGTTGTAACAAAAGGTGCCAGTGGGTTATAATGGGCACACAAAATGTGCTTACACAGGGACCACAAACATTTGTATGACTATGGAGTTACATGCATGTCAGTATTGCACTTTTTAGGCATGTGCAATGATATACCGACGCTGCTTAACTTCGGTGATCGGACGGGAACCGGTGCATTCAGCGTGGTATGGTCGTAGGCGACGAAATACGCTCCTATCAGGTTTCCATTCCACATGTGTATGTCGATTATATTGAAACGTTTGCGACAGTAATGAATCGGACAGACGCAGTTTGTGTTCGACGCTTTCACGACGCATTCAATGCCATTTTTTAAATCAACGAAACCATGACATTGATGCACAAATGAGGAAAATTACAATCCAAGTGATATCAAGTAAAAAAAAAAAAAAAGCGTAAATAAAAAGAAGCCTACAACACCGGATGTTCCCAGGCGGTCACCCATCCAAGTACTGATCCGACCCGACGCTGCTTAACTTCGGTGATCGAACGGGAACCGGTGCATTCAGCGTGGTATGGTCGCAGGCAACGAAATACGCTTCTATCAGGATTCAATTCCACATGTGTATGTCGATTATATTGAAACGTTTGCGACAGTAATGAATCGGACAGACGCAGTTTGTGTTCGACGCTTTCACGACGCATTCAATGCCATTTTTAATGAAAAATCAACGAAACCATGACATTGATGCACAAATGAGGAATATTACAAATCCAAGTGATATCAAGTAAAAAAAAAAAAAAGCGTAAATAAAAAGAAGCCTACAACACCGGATGTTCCCAGGCGGTCACCCATCCAAGTACTGATCCGGCCCGACGCTGCTTAACTTCGGTGATCGGACGGGAACCGGTGCATTCAGCGTGGTATGGTCGTAGGCATCGAAATACGCTCCTATCAGGATTCCATTCCACATGTGTATGTCGATTATACTGAAACGTTTGCGACAATAATGAATCGGACAGACGCAGTTTGTGTTCGACGCTTTCACGACGCATTCAATGCCATTTTTAATGAAAAATCAACGAAACCATGACATTGATGCACAAATGAGGAAAATTACAATCCAAGTGATATCAAGTAAAAAAAAAAAAAAAAAGCGTAATTAAAAAGAAGCCTACAACATCGGATGTTCCCAGGCGGTCACCCATCCAAGTACTGATCCGGCCCGACGCTGCTTAACTTCGGTGATCGGACGGGAACCGGTGCATTCAGCGTGGTATGGTCGTAGGCGTCGAAATACCCTCCTATCAGGATTCCATTCCACATGTGTATGTCGATTATATTGAAACGTTTGCGACAGTAATGAATCGGACAGACGCAGTTTGTGTTCGACGCTTTCACGACGCATTCAATGCCATTTTTAATGAAAAATCAATGAAACCATGACATTGATGCACAAATGAGGAAAATTACAATCCAAGTGATATCAAGTAAAAAAAATAAAAAAAAAAGCGTAAATAAAAAGTAGCCTACAACACCGGATGTTCCCAGGCGGTCACCCATCCAAGTACTGATCCGGCCCGATGCTGCTTAAATTCGGTGATCGGACGGGAACCGGTGCATTCAGCGTGGTATGGTCGTAGGCGTCGAAATACGCTCCTATCAGGATTACATTCCACATGTGTATGTCTATTATACTGAAACGTTTGCGACAATAATGAATCGGACAGACGCAGTTTGCTTTCACGACGCATTCAATGCCATTTTTAATGAAAATTCAACGAAACCATGACATTGATGCACAAATGAGGAAAATTACAATCCAAGTGATATCAAGTAAAAAATAAAATAAAAGCGTAAGTAAAAAGAAGCCTACAACACCGGATGTTCCCAGGCGGTCACCCATCCAAGTACTGATCCGGCCCGACGCTGCTTAACTTCGGTGATCGGACGGGAACCGGTGCATTCAGCGTGGTATGGTCGTAGGCGACGAAATACGCTCCTATCAGGATTCCATTCCACATGTGTATGTCGATTATATTGAAACGTTTGCGACAGTAATGAATCGGACAGACGCAGTTTGTGTTCGACGCTTTCACGACGCATTCAATGCCATTTTTAATGAAAAATCAACGAAACCATGACATTGATGCACAAATGAGGAACATTACAATCCAAGTGATATCAAGTAAAAAAAAAAAAAAAAAAAAAAGCGTAAATAAAAAGAAGCCTACAACACCGGATGTTCCCAGGCGGTCACCCATCAAAGTACTGATCCGGCCCGACGCTGCTTAACTTCGGTGATCGGACGGGAACCGGTGCATTCAGCGTGGTATGGTCGTAGGCGACGAAATACGCTCCTATCAGGATTCCATTCCACATGTGTATGTCGATTATATTGAAACGTTTGCGACAGTAATGAATCGGACTAACGCAGTTTGTGTTCGACGCTTTCACGACGCATTCAATGCCATTTTTAATGAAAAATCAATGAAACCATGACATTGATGCACAAATGAGGAAAATTACAATCCAAGTGATATCAAGTAAAAAAAAAAAAAAAAAAAAAAGCGTAAATAAAAAGAAGCCTACAACACCGGATGTTCCCAGGCGGTCACCCATCCAAGTACTGATCCGGCCCGACGCTGCTTAACTTCGGTGATCGGACGGGAACCGGTGCATTCAGCGTGGTATGGTCGTAGGCGACGAAATACGCTCCTATCAGGATTCCATTCCACATGTGTATGTCGATTATATTGAAACGTTTGCGACAATAATGAATCGGACAGACGCAGTTTGTGTTCGACGCTTTCACGACGCATTCAATGCCATTTTTAATGAAAAATCAATGAAACCATGACATTGATGCACAAATGAGGAAAATTACAATCCAAGTGATATCAAGTAAAAAAAAAAAAAAAAAATGCGTAAATAAAAAGTAGCCTACAACACCGGATGTTCCCAGGCGGTCACCCATCCAAGTACTGATCCGGCCCGATGCTGCTTAAATTCGGTGATCGGACGGGAACCGGTGCATTCAGCGTGGTATGGTCGTAGGCGTCGAAATACGCTCCTATCAGGATTACATTCCACATGTGTATGTCGATTATACTGAAACGTTTGCGACAATAATGAATCGGACAGACGCAGTTTGCTTTCACGACGCATTCAATGCCATTTTTAATGAAAATTCAACGAAACCATGACATTGATGCACAAATGAGGAAAATTACAATCCAAGTGATATCAAGTAAAAAATAAAATAAAAGCGTAAGTAAAAAGTAGCCTACAACACCGGATGTTCCCAGGCGGTCACCCATCCAAGTACTGATCCGGCCCGACGCTGCTTAACTTCGGTGATCGGACGGGAACCGGTGCATTCAGCGTGGTATGGTCGTAGGCGTCGAAATACCCTCCTATCAGGATTCCATTCCACATGTGTATGTCGATTATATTGAAACGTTTGCGACAGTAATGAATCGGACAGACGCAGTTTGTGTTCGACGCTTTCACGACGCATTCAATGCCATTTTTAATTAAAAATCAATGAAACCATGACATTGATGCACAAATGAGGAAAATTACAATCCAAGTGATATCAAGTAAAAAAAAAAAAAAAAAAATGCGTAAATAAAAAGTAGCCTACAACACCGGATGTTCCCGGGCGGTCACCCATCCAAGTACTGATCCGGCCCGATGCTGCTTAAATTCGGTGATCGGACGGGAACCGGTGCATTCAGCGTGGTATGGTCGTAGGCGTCGAAATACGCTCCTATCAGGATTACATTCCACATGTGTATGTCGATTATACTGAAACGTTTGCGACAATAATGAATCGGACAGACGCAGTTTGCTTTCACGACGCATTCAATGCCATTTTTAATGAAAATTCAACGAAACCATGACATTGATGCACAAATGAGGAAAATTACAATCCAAGTGATATCAAGTAAAAAATAAAATAAAAGCGTAAGTAAAAAGAAGCCTACAACACCGGATGTTCCCAGGCGGTCACCCATCCAAGTACTGATCCGGCCCGACGCTGCTTAACTTCGGTGATCGGACGGGAACCGGTGCATTCAGCGTGGTATGGTCGTAGGCGACGAAATACGCTCCTATCAGGATTCCATTCCACATGTGTATGTCGATTATATTGAAACGTTTGCGACAGTAATGAATCGGACAGACGCAGTTTGTGTTCGACGCTTTCACGACGCATTCAATGCCATTTTTAATGAAAAATCAACGAAACCATGACATTGATGCACAAATGAGGAAAATTACAATCCAAGTGATATCAAGTAAAAAAAAAAAAAAAAAAAAAGCGTAAATAAAAAGAAGCCTACAACACCGGATGTTCCCAGGCGGTCACCCATCAAAGTACTGATCCGGCCCGACGCTGCTTAACTTCGGTGATCGGACGGGAACCGGTGCATTCAGCGTGGTATGGTCGTAGGCGACGAAATACGCTCCTATCAGGATTCCATTCCACATGTGTATGTCGATTATATTGAAACGTTTGCGACAGTAATGAATCGGACTAACGCAGTTTGTGTTCGACGCTTTCACGACGCATTCAATGCCATTTTTAATGAAAAATCAATGAAACCATGACATTGATGCAAGCGTAAATAAAAAGAACCCTACAACACCGGATGTTCCCAGGCGGTCACCCATCCAAGTACTGATCCGGCCCGACGCTGCTTAACTTCGGTGATCGGACGGGAACCGGTGCATTCAGCGTGGTATGGTCGTAGGCGACGAAATACGCTCCTATCAGGATTCCATTCCACATGTGTATGTCGATTATATTGAAACGTTTGCGACAGTAATGAATCGGACAGACGCAGTTTGTGTTCGACGCTTTCACGACGCATTCAATGCCATTTTTAATGAAAAATCAATGAAACCATGACATTGATGCACAAATGAGGAAAATTACAATCCAAGTGATATCAAGTAAAAAAAAAAAAAAAAAAAAAAGCGTAAATAAAAAGAAGCCTACAACACCGGATGTTCCCAGGCGGTCACCCATCCAAGTACTGATCCGGCCCGACGCTGCTTAACTTCGGTGATCGGACGGGAACCGTTGCATTCAGCGTGGTATGGTCGTAGGCGACGAAATACGCTCCTATCAGGATTCCATTCCAGATGTGTATGTCGATTATACTGAAACGTTTGCGACAATAATGAATAGGACAGACGCAGTTTGTGTTCGACGCTTTCACGACACATTCAATGCCATTTTTAATTAAAAATCAATGAAACCATGACATTGATGCACAAATGAGGAAAATTACAATCCAAGTGATATCAAGTAAAAAAAAAAAAAAAAAAAACCTACATAAAAAGAAGCCTACAACTCCGGATGTTCCCAGGCGGTCATCCATCCAAGTACTGATCCGGCCCGACGCTGCTTAACTTCGGTGATCGGACGGGAACCGGTGCATTCAGCGTGGTATGGTCGTAGGCGTCGAAATACGCTCCTATCAGGATTACATTCCACATGTGTATGTCGATTATACTGAAACGCGTTTGCGACAATAATGAATCGGACAGACGCAGTTTGTGTTCGACGCTTTCACGACGCATTCAATGCCATTTTGAATGAAAAATCAAGGAAACCATGACATTGATGCACAAATGAGGAAAGTTACAATCCAAGTGATATCAAGTAAGAAAAAAATAAAAAACAAAGCGTAAATAAAAAGAAGCCTACAACACCGGATGTTCCCAGGCGGTCACCCATCCAAGTACTGATCCGGCCCGACGCTGCTTAACTTCGGTGATCGGACGGGAACCGGTGCATTCAGCGTGGTATGGTCGTAGGCGTCGAAATACGCTCCTATCAGGATTACATTCCACATGTGTATGTCGATTATACTGAAACGTTTGCGACAATAATGAATCGGACAGACGCAGTTTGCTTTCACGACGCATTCAATGCCATTTTTAATGAAAATTCAACGAAACCATGACATTGATGCACAAATGAGGAAAATTACAATCCAAGTGATATCAAGTAAAAAATAAAATAAAAGCGTAAGTAAAAAGAAGCCTACAACACCGGATGTTCCCAGGCGGTCACCCATCCAAGTACTGATCCGGCCCGACGCTGCTTAACTTCGGTGATCGGACGGGAACCGGTGCATTCAGCGTGGTATGGTCGTAGGCGACGAAATACGCTCCTATCAGGATTCCATTCCACATGTGTATGTCGATTATATTGAAACGTTTGCGACAGTAATGAATCGGACAGACGCAGTTTGTGTTCGACGCTTTCACGACGCATTCAATGCCATTTTTAATGAAAAATCAACGAAACCATGACATTGATGCACAAATGAGGAACATTACAATCCAAGTGATATCAAGTAAAAAAAAAAAAAAAAAAAAGCGTAAATAAAAAGAAGCCTACAACACCGGATGTTCCCAGGCGGTCACCCATCAAAGTACTGATCCGGCCCGACGCTGCTTAACTTCGGTGATCGGACGGGAACCGGTGCATTCAGCGTGGTATGGTCGTAGGCGACGAAATACGCTCCTATCAGGATTCCATTCCACATGTGTATGTCGATTATATTGAAACGTTTGCGACAGTAATGAATCGGACTAACGCAGTTTGTGTTCGACGCTTTCACGACGCATTCAATGCCATTTTTAATGAAAAATCAATGAAACCATGACATTGATGCAAGCGTAAATAAAAAGAACCCTACAACACCGGATGTTCCCAGGCGGTCACCCATCCAAGTACTGATCCGGCCCGACGCTGCTTAACTTCGGTGATCGGACGGGAACCGGTGCATTCAGCGTGGTATGGTCGTAGGCGACGAAATACGCTCCTATCAGGATTCCATTCCACATGTGTATGTCGATTATATTGAAACGTTTGCGACAGTAATGAATCGGACAGACGCAGTTTGTGTTCGACGCTTTCACGACGCATTCAATGCCATTTTTAATGAAAAATCAATGAAACCATGACATTGATGCACAAATGAGGAAAATTACAATCCAAGTGATATCAAGTAAAAAAAAAAAAAAAAATGCGTAAATAAAAAGTAGCCTACAACACCGGATGTTCCCAGGCGGTCACCCATCCAAGTACTGATCCGGCCCGATGCTGCTTAAATTCGGTGATCGGACGGGAACCGGTGCATTCAGCGTGGTATGGTCGTAGGCGACGAAATACGCTCCTATCAGGATTCCATTCCAGATGTGTATGTCGATTATACTGAAACGTTTGCGACAATAATGAATAGGACAGACGCAGTTTGTGTTCGACGCTTTCACGACACATTCAATGCCATTTTTAATTAAAAATCAATGAAACCATGACATTGATGCACAAATGAGGAAAATTACAATCCAAGTGATATCAAGTAAAAAAAAAAAAAAAAAAACCTACATAAAAAGAAGCCTACAACTCCGGATGTTCCCAGGCGGTCATCCATCCAAGTACTGATCCGGCCCGACGCTGCTTAACTTCGGTGATCGGACGGGAACCGGTGCATTCAGCGTGGTATGGTCGTAGGCGTCGAAATACGCTCCTATCAGGATTACATTCCACATGTGTATGTCGATTATACTGAAACGCGTTTGCGACAATAATGAATCGGACAGACGCAGTTTGTGTTCGACGCTTTCACGACGCATTCAATGCCATTTTGAATGAAAAATCAAGGAAACCATGACATTGATGCACAAATGAGGAAAGTTACAATCCAAGTGATATCAAGTAAGAAAAAAATAAAAAACAAAGCGTAAATAAAAAGAAGCCTACAACACCGGATGTTCCCAGGCGGTCACCCATCCAAGTACTGATCCGGCCCGACGCTGCTTAACTTCGGTGATCGGACGGGAACCGGTGCATTCAGCGTGGTATGGTCGTAGGCGTCGAAATACGCTCCTATCAGGATTACATTCCACATGTGTATGTCGATTATACTGAAACGTTTGCGACAATAATGAATCGGACAGACGCAGTTTGCTTTCACGACGCATTCAATGCCATTTTTAATGAAAATTCAACGAAACCATGACATTGATGCACAAATGAGGAAAATTACAATCCAAGTGATATCAAGTAAAAAATAAAATAAAAGCGTAAGTAAAAAGAAGCCTACAACACCGGATGTTCCCAGGCGGTCACCCATCCAAGTACTGATCCGGCCCGACGCTGCTTAACTTCGGTGATCGGACGGGAACCGGTGCATTCAGCGTGGTATGGTCGTAGGCGACGAAATACGCTCCTATCAGGATTCCATTCCACATGTGTATGTCGATTATATTGAAACGTTTGCGACAGTAATGAATCGGACAGACGCAGTTTGTGTTCGACGCTTTCACGACGCATTCAATGCCATTTTTAATGAAAAATCAACGAAACCATGACATTGATGCACAAATGAGGAACATTACAATCCAAGTGATATCAAGTAAAAAAAAAAAAAAAAAAAAAGCGTAAATAAAAAGAAGCCTACAACACCGGATGTTCCCAGGCGGTCACCCATCAAAGTACTGATCCGGCCCGACGCTGCTTAACTTCGGTGATCGGACGGGAACCGGTGCATTCAGCGTGGTATGGTCGTAGGCGACGAAATACGCTCCTATCAGGATTCCATTCCACATGTGTATGTCGATTATATTGAAACGTTTGCGACAGTAATGAATCGGACTAACGCAGTTTGTGTTCGACGCTTTCACGACGCATTCAATGCCATTTTTAATGAAAAATCAATGAAACCATGACATTGATGCAAGCGTAAATAAAAAGAACCCTACAACACCGGATGTTCCCAGGCGGTCACCCATCCAAGTACTGATCCGGCCCGACGCTGCTTAACTTCGGTGATCGGACGGGAACCGGTGCATTCAGCGTGGTATGGTCGTAGGCGACGAAATACGCTCCTATCAGGATTCCATTCCACATGTGTATGTCGATTATATTGAAACGTTTGCGACAGTAATGAATCGGACAGACGCAGTTTGTGTTCGACGCTTTCACGACGCATTCAATGCCATTTTTAATGAAAAATCAATGAAACCATGACATTGATGCACAAATGAGGAAAATTACAATCCAAGTGATATCAAGTAAAAAAAAAAAAAAAAATGCGTAAATAAAAAGTAGCCTACAACACCGGATGTTCCCAGGCGGTCACCCATCCAAGTACTGATCCGGCCCGATGCTGCTTAAATTCGGTGATCGGACGGGAACCGGTGCATTCAGCGTGGTATGGTCGTAGGCGTCGAAATACGCTCCTATCAGGATTACATTCCACATGTGTATGTCGATTATACTGAAACGTTTGCGACAATAATGAATAGGACAGACGCAGTTTGTGTTCGACGCTTTCACGACGCATTCAATGCCATTTTTAATTAAAAATCAATGAAACCATGACATTGATGCACATATGAGGAAAATTACAATCCAAGTGATATCAAGTAAAAAAAAAAAAAAAAAAACCTACATAAAAAGAAGCCTACAACTCCGGATGTTCCCAGGCGGTCATCCATCCAAGTACTGATCCGGCCCGACGCTGCTTAACTTCGGTGATCGGACGGGAACCGGTGCATTCAGCGTGGTATGGTCGTAGGCGTCGAAATACGCTCCTATCAGGATTACATTCCACATGTGTATGTCGATTATACTGAAACGCGTTTGCGACAATAATGAATCGGACAGACGCAGTTTGTGTTCGACGCTTTCACGACGCATTCAATGCCATTTTGAATGAAAAATCAAGGAAACCATGACATTGATGCACAAATGAGGAAAGTTACAATCCAAGTGATATCAAGTAAGAAAAAAATAAAAAACAAAGCGTAAATAAAAAGAAGCCTACAACACCGGATGTTCCCAGGCGGTCACCCATCCAAGTACTGATCCGGCCCGACGCTGCTTAACTTCGGTGATCGGACGGGAACCGGTGCATTCAGCGTGGTATGGTCGTAGGCGTCGAAATACGCTCCTATCAGGATTACATTCCACATGTGTATGTCGATTATACTGAAACGTTTGCGACAATAATGAATCGGACAGACGCAGTTTGCTTTCACGACGCATTCAATGCCATTTTTAATGAAAATTCAACGAAACCATGACATTGATGCACAAATGAGGAAAATTACAATCCAAGTGATATCAAGTAAAAAATAAAATAAAAGCGTAAGTAAAAAGAAGCCTACAACACCGGATGTTCCCAGGCGGTCACCCATCCAAGTACTGATCCGGCCCGACGCTGCTTAACTTCGGTGATCGGACGGGAACCGGTGCATTCAGCGTGGTATGGTCGTAGGCGACGAAATACGCTCCTATCAGGATTCCATTCCACATGTGTATGTCGATTATATTGAAACGTTTGCGACAGTAATGAATCGGACAGACGCAGTTTGTGTTCGACGCTTTCACGACGCATTCAATGCCATTTTTAATGAAAAATCAACGAAACCATGACATTGATGCACAAATGAGGAACATTACAATCCAAGTGATATCAAGTAAAAAAAAAAAAAAAAAAAAAGCGTAAATAAAAAGAAGCCTACAACACCGGATGTTCCCAGGCGGTCACCCATCAAAGTACTGATCCGGCCCGACGCTGCTTAACTTCGGTGATCGGACGGGAACCGGTGCATTCAGCGTGGTATGGTCGTAGGCGACGAAATACGCTCCTATCAGGATTCCATTCCACATGTGTATGTCGATTATATTGAAACGTTTGCGACAGTAATGAATCGGACTAACGCAGTTTGTGTTCGACGCTTTCACGACGCATTCAATGCCATTTTTAATGAAAAATCAATGAAACCATGACATTGATGCAAGCGTAAATAAAAAGAACCCTACAACACCGGATGTTCCCAGGCGGTCACCCATCCAAGTACTGATCCGGCCCGACGCTGCTTAACTTCGGTGATCGGACGGGAACCGGTGCATTCAGCGTGGTATGGTCGTAGGCGTCGAAATACGCTCCTATCAGGATTCCATTCCACATGTGTATGTCGATTATATTGAAACGTTTGCGACAGTAATGAATCGGACAGACGCAGTTTGTGTTCGACGCTTTCACGACGCATTCAATGCCATTTTTAATGAAAAATCAATGAAACCATGACATTGATGCACAAATGAGGAAAATTACAATCCAAGTGATATCAAGTAAAAAAAAAAAAAAAAATGCGTAAATAAAAAGTAGCCTACAACACCGGATGTTCCCAGGCGGTCACCCATCCAAGTACTGATCCGGCCCGATGCTGCTTAAATTCGGTGATCGGACGGGAACCGGTGCATTCAGCGTGGTATGGTCGTAGGCGTCGAAATACGCTCCTATCAGGATTACATTCCACATGTGTATGTCGATTATACTGAAACGTTTGCGACAATAATGAATCGGACAGACGCAGTTTGCTTTCACGACGCATTCAATGCCATTTTTAATGAAAATTCAACGAAACCATGACATTGATGCACAAATGAGGAAAATTACAATCCAAGTGATATCAAGTAAAAAATAAAATAAAAGCGTAAGTAAAAAGTAGCCTACAACACCGGATGTTCCCAGGCGGTCACCCATCCAAGTACTGATCCGGCCCGATGCTGCTTAAATTCGGTGATCGGACGGGAACCGGTGCATTCAGCGTGGTATGGTCGTAGGCGTCGAAATACGCTCCTATCAGGATTACATTCCACATGTGTATGTCGATTATACTGAAACGTTTGCGACAATAATGAATCGGACAGACGCAGTTTGCTTTCACGACGCATTCAATGCCATTTTTAATGAAAATTCAACGAAACCATGACATTGATGCACAAATGAGGAAAATTACAATCCAAGTGATATCAAGTAAAAAATAAAATAAAAGCGTAAGTAAAAAGAAGCCTACAACACCGGATGTTCCCAGGCGGTCACCCATCCAAGTACTGATCCGGCCCGACGCTGCTTAACTTCGGTGATCGGACGGGAACCGGTGCATTCAGCGTGGTATGGTCGTAGGCGACGAAATACGCTCCTATCAGGATTCCATTCCAGATGTGTATGTCGATTATACTGAAACGTTTGCGACAATAATGAATAGGACAGACGCAGTTTGTGTTCGACGCTTTCACGACGCATTCAATGCCATTTTTAATTAAAAATCAATGAAACCATGACATTGATGCACATATGAGGAAAATTACAATCCAAGTGATATCAAGTAAAAAAAAAAAAAAAAAAACCTACATAAAAAGAAGCCTACAACTCCGGATGTTCCCAGGCGGTCATCCATCCAAGTACTGATCCGGCCCGACGCTGCTTAACTTCGGTGATCGGACGGGAACCGGTGCATTCAGCGTGGTATGGTCGTAGGCGTCGAAATACGCTCCTATCAGGATTACATTCCACATGTGTATGTCGATTATACTGAAACGCGTTTGCGACAATAATGAATCGGACAGACGCAGTTTGTGTTCGACGCTTTCACGACGCATTCAATGCCATTTTTAATGAAAAATCAAGGAAACCATGACATTGATGCACAAATGAGGAAAGTTACAATCCAAGTGATATCAAGTAAGAAAAAAAAAAAAAACAAAGCGTAAATAAAAAGAAGCCTACAACACCGGATGTTCCCAGGCGGTCACCCATCCAAGTACTGATCCGGCCCGACGCTGCTTAACTTCGGTGATCGGACGGGAACCGGTGCATTCAGCGTGGTATGGTCTTAGGCGTCGAAATACGCTCCTATCAGGATTACATTCCACATGTGTATGTCGATTATACTGAAACGTTTGCGACAATAATGAATCGGACAGACGCAGTTTGCTTTCACGACGCATTCAATGCCATTTTTAATGAAAAATCAATGAAACCATGACATTGATGCACAAATGAGGAAAATTACAATCCAAGTGATATCAAGTAAAAAAAAAAAAAAAAAAAAGCGTAAATAAAAAGAAGCCTACAACACCGGATGTTCCCAGGCGGTCACCCATCCAAGTACTGATCCGGCCCGACGCTGCTTAACTTCGGTGATCGGACGGGAACCGGTGCATTCAGCGTGGTATGGTCGTAGGCGACGAAATACGCTCCTATCAGGATTCCATTCCAGATGTGTATGTCGATTATACTGAAACGTTTGCGACAATAATGAATAGGACAGACGCAGTTTGTGTTCGACGCTTTCACGACGCATTCAATGCCATTTTTAATTAAAAATCAATGAAACCATGACATTGATGCACAAATGAGGAAAATTACAATCCAAGTGATATCAAGTAAAAAAAAACAAAAAAAAACCTACATAAAAAGAAGCCTACAACTCCGGATGTTCCCAGGCGGTCATCCATCCAAGTACTGATCCGGCCCGACGCTGCTTAACTTCGGTGATCGGACGGGAACCGGTGCATTCAGCGTGGTATGGTCGTAGGCGTCGAAATACGCTCCTATCAGGATTACATTCCACATGTGTATGTCGATTATACTGAAACGCGTTTGCGACAATAATGAATCGGACAGACGCAGTTTGTGTTCGACGCTTTCACGACGCATTCAATGCCATTTTGAATGAAAAATCAAGGAAACCATGACATTGATGCACAAATGAGGAAAGTTACAATCCAAGTGATATCAAGTAAGAAAAAAAAAAAAAAACAAAGCGTAAATAAAAAGAAGCCTACAACACCGGATGTTCCCAGGCGGTCACCCATCCAAGTACTGATCCGGCCCGACGCTGCTTAACTTCGGTGATCGGACGGG
This sequence comes from Ephydatia muelleri, assembly GCA_013339895.1. Taxonomy (NCBI): domain Eukaryota; kingdom Metazoa; phylum Porifera; class Demospongiae; order Spongillida; family Spongillidae; genus Ephydatia; species Ephydatia muelleri. The sequence goes on from JABACO010000010.1 coordinate 3,302,022, forward strand.
AACCGGTGCATTCAGCGTGGTATGGTCGTAGGCGTCGAAATACGCTCCTATCAGGATTACATTCCACATGTGTATGTCGATTATACTGAAACGTTTGCGACAATAATGAATCGGACAGACGCAGTTTGCTTTCACGACGCATTCAATGCCATTTTTAATGAAAAATCAATGAAACCATGACATTGATGCACAAATGAGGAAAATTACAATCCAAGTGATATCAAGTAAAAAAAAAAAAAAAAAAAAAGCGTAAATAAAAAGAAGCCTACAACACCGGATGTTCCCAGGCGGTCACCCATCCAAGTACTGATCCGGCCCGACGCTGCTTAACTTCGGTGATCGGACGGGAACCGGTGCATTCAGCGTGGTATGGTCGTAGGCGACGAAATACGCTCCTATCAGGATTCCATTCCAGATGTGTATGTCGATTATACTGAAACGTTTGCGACAATAATGAATAGGACAGACGCAGTTTGTGTTCGACGCTTTCACGACGCATTCAATGCCATTTTTAATTAAAAATCAATGAAACCATGACATTGATGCACAAATGAGGAAAATTACAATCCAAGTGATATCAAGTAAAAAAAACAAAAAAAAACCTACATAAAAAGAAGCCTACAACTCCGGATGTTCCCAGGCGGTCATCCATCCAAGTACTGATCCGGCCCGACGCTGCTTAACTTCGGTGATCGGACGGGAACCGGTGCATTCAGCGTGGTATGGTCGTAGGCGTCGAAATACGCTCCTATCAGGATTACATTCCACATGTGTATGTCGATTATACTGAAACGCGTTTGCGACAATAATGAATCGGACAGACGCAGTTTGTGTTCGACGCTTTCACGACGCATTCAATGCCATTTTGAATGAAAAATCAAGGAAACCATGACATTGATGCACAAATGAGGAAAGTTACAATCCAAGTGATATCAAGTAAGAAAAAAAAAAAAAACAAAGCGTAAATAAAAAGAAGCCTACAACACCGGATGTTCCCAGGCGGTCACCCATCCAAGTACTGATCCGGCCCGACGCTGCTTAACTTCGGTGATCGGACGGGAACCGGTGCATTCAGCGTGGTATGGTCGTAGGCGACGAAATACGCTCCTATCAGGATTCCATTCCAGATGTGTATGTCGATTATACTGAAACGTTTGCGACAATAATGAATAGGACAGACGCTGTTTGTGTTCGACGCTTTCACGACGCATTCAATGCCATTTTTAATGAAAAATCAATGAAACCATGACATTGATGCACAAATGAGGAAAATTACAATCCAAGTGATATCAAGTAAAAAAAAAAAAAAAAAAACCTACATAAAAAGAAGCCTACAACTCCGGATGTTCCCAGGCGGTCATCCATCCAAGTACTGATCCGGCCCGACGCTGCTTAACTTCGGTGATCGGACGGGAACCGGTGCATTCAGCGTGGTATGGTCGTAGGCGCCCAAATACGCTCCAATCAGGATTACATTCCACATGTGTATGTCGATTATACTGAAACGCGTTTGCGACAATAATGAATCGGACAGACGCAGTTTGTGTTCGACGCTTTCACGACGCATTCAATGCCATTTTGAATGAAAAATCAACGAAACCATGACATTAATGCACAAATTAGGAAAGTTACAATCCAAGTGATATCAAGTAAGAAAAAAAAAAAAAACAAAGCGTAAATAAAAAGAAGCCTACAACACCGGATGTTCCCAGGCGGTCACCCATCCAAGTACTGATCCGGCCCGACGCTGCTTAACTTCGGTGATCGGACGGGAACCGGTGCAATCAGCGTGGTATGGTCGTAGGCGTCCAAATACGCTCCTATCAGGAGTACATTCCACATGTGTATGTCGATTATACTGAAAAGTTTGCGACAATAATGAATCGGACAGACGCAGTTTGCTTTCACGACGCATTCAATGCCATTTTTAATGAAAAATCAACGAAACAATGACATTGATGCACAAATGAGGAAAATTACAATCCAAGTGATATCAAGTAAAAAAAAAAAAAAAGCGTAAATAAAAAGAAACCTACAACACCGGATGTTCCCAGGCGGTCACCCATCCAAGTACTGATCCGGCCCGACGCTGCTTAACATCGGTGATCGGACGGGAACCGGTGCATTCAGCGTGGTATGGTCGTAGGCGACGAAATACGCTCCTATCAGGATTCCATTCCACATTTGTTTGTCGATTATATTGAAACGTTTACGACAGTAATGAATCGGACAGACGCAGTTTGTGTTCGACGCTTTCACGACGCATTCAATGCCATTTTTAATGAAAAATCAACGAAACCATGACATTGATGCACAAATGAGGAACATTACAATCCAAGTGATATCAAGTAAAAAAAAAAAAAAAAAAAAAGCGTAAATAAAAAGAAGCCTACAACACCGGATGTTCCCAGGCGGTCACCCATCAAAGTACTGATCCGGCCCGACGCTGCTTAACTTCGGTGATCGGACGGGAACCGGTGCATTCAGCGTGGTATGGTCGTAGGCGACGAAATACGCTCCTATCAGGATTCCATTCCACATGTGTATGTCGATTATATTGAAACGTTTGCGACAGTAATGAATCGGACTAACGCAGTTTGTGTTCGACGCTTTCACGACGCATTCAATGCCATTTTTAATGAAAAATCAATGAAACCATGACATTGATGCACAAATGAGGAAAATTACAATCCAAGTGATATCAAGTAAAAAAAAAAAAAAAAAAAAAGCGTAAATAAAAAGAAGCCTACAACACCGGATGTTCCCAGGCGGTCACCCATCCAAGTACTGATCCGGCCCGACGCTGCTTAACTTCGGTGATCGGACGGGAACCGGTGCATTCAGCGTGGTATGGTCGTAGGCGACGAAATACGCTCCTATCAGGATTCCATTCCAGATGTGTATGTCGATTATACTGAAACGTTTGCGACAATAATGAATCGGACAGACGCAGTTTGTGTTCGACGCTTTCACGACGCATTCAATGCCATTTTTAATTAAAAATCAATGAAACCATGACATTGATGCACAAATGAGGAAAATTACAATCCAAGTGATATCAAGTAAAAAAAAAAAAAAAAAAACGTACATAAAAAGAAGCCTACAACTCCGGATGTTCCCAGGCGGTCATCCATCCAAGTACTGATCCGGCCCGACGCTGCTTAACTTCGGTGATCGGACGGGAACCGGTGCATTCAGCGTGGTATGGTCGTAGGCGTCGAAATACGCTCCTATCAGGATTACATTCCACATGTGTATGTCGATTATACTGAAACGCGTTTGCGACAATAATGAATCGGACAGACGCAGTTTGTGTTCGACGCTTTCACGACGCATTCAATGCCATTTTCAATGAAAAATCAAGGAAACCATGACATTGATGCACAAATGAGGAAAGTTACAATCCAAGTGATATCAAGTAAGAAAAAAAAAAAAAACAAAGCGTAAATAAAAAGAAGCCTACAACACCGGATGTTCCCAGGCGGTCACCCATCCAAGTACTGATCCGGCCCGACGCTGCTTAACTTCGGTGATCGGACGGGAACCGGTGCATTCAGCGTGGTATGGTCGTAGGCGACGAAATACGCTCCTATCAGGATTCCATTCCACATGTGTATGTCGATTATATTGAAACGTTTGCGACAGTAATGAATCGGACTAACGCAGTTTGTGTTCGACGCTTTCACGACGCATTCAATGCCATTTTTAATGAAAAATCAATGAAACCATGACATTGATGCACAAATGAGGAAAATTACAATCCAAGTGATATCAAGTAAAAAAAAAAAAAAAAAAAAAAGCGTAAATAAAAAGAAGCCTACAACACCGGATGTTCCCAGGCGGTCACCCATCCAAGTACTGATCCGGCCCGACGCTGCTTAACTTCGGTGATCGGACGGGAACCGGTGCATTCAGCGTGGTATGGTCGTAGGCGACGAAATACGCTCCTATCAGGATTCCATTCCAGATGTGTATGTCGATTATACTGAAACGTTTGCGACAATAATGAATCGGACAGACGCAGTTTGTGTTCGACGCTTTCACGACGCATTCAATGCCATTTTTAATTAAAAATCAATGAAACCATGACATTGATGCACAAATGAGGAAAATTACAATCCAAGTGATATCAAGTAAAAAAAAAAAAAAAAAAAACGTACATAAAAAGAAGCCTACAACTCCGGATGTTCCCAGGCGGTCATCCATCCAAGTACTGATCCGGCCCGACGCTGCTTAACTTCGGTGATCGGACGGGAACCGGTGCATTCAGCGTGGTATGGTCGTAGGCGTCGAAATACGCTCCTATCAGGATTACATTCCACATGTGTATGTCGATTATACTGAAACGCGTTTGCGACAATAATGAATCGGACAGACGCAGTTTGTGTTCGACGCTTTCACGACGCATTCAATGCCATTTTGAATGAAAAATCAAGGAAACCATGACATTGATGCACAAATGAGGAAAGTTACAATCCAAGTGATATCAAGTAAAAAAAAAAAAAAAAAAACGTACATAAAAAGAAGCCTACAACTCCGGATGTTCCCAGGCGGTCATCCATCCAAGTACTCATCCGGCCCGACGCTGCTTAACTTCGGTGATCGGACGGGAACCGGTGCAATCAGCGTGGTATGGTCGTAGGCGTCCAAATACGCTCCTATCAGGAGTACATTCCACATGTGTATGTCGATTATACTGAAAAGTTTGCGACAATAATGAATCGGACAAACTGTTATGGACCCGCTTCGCCACCGCGTAGCTCGCGCACACCAACGACACAATTTAACTGTCACTCTTTATCTTTAAGACCAATGCACACACATTGCATTTGATCTACGCAAGACAAAACCCAATACTGCCTAGCCACCCCTTCCTCTCTCTCTAGCTCTCCTTTTATACCCTGCTGCTCCTAGTCACAGGTCATCCTTTCAGAGTTGGACCCCTTTTCATCAATCTGCCCTCCTTGCATTCTGCACCCTGGCACCTATTCATAGGGTCGCACACTTCACTCTCGTCATGCTTAGCTTTGCTCCATGACACTCCACCACCCTTCTCCAGCGACACACCTGTCGCTCCATCACTAAACACTCTGGACAAGGCATCCGCATTGGCGTTAGCCTTTCCTGTGCGATATTGCACGGAGAACTGGAATGGCTGCAGCGCAAGACTCCATCGCATCAGCCTATTATTAGCATCTTTTAGGCGATCAAGCCACTCCAGTGACCTATGATCCGTCTGGATAGTAAATGATCTTCCTAGAAGGTACACTCTGAAAATCTGCACCGCCAACTTTATCGCCAAACACTCCTTTTCCACCACCGAGTACTTCTCTTCTCTGGGCAACAGCTTCCGGCTGAAATACGCCACAGGATGATCTTCCCCCTCATACAATTGACTTAGGACCGCGCCCACTCCTCGATCTGATGCATCGGTTTGCAACACAAACGGTTTCTCGAAATCTGGGCACTTCAACACCGGTTCCCCGCACAGCAATGATTTCAATTTCTCAAACGCCCTTCCACACTCACTATTCCACTGGACCTCTTTTGTGGCTGTTTTCCTCGTCAGATCCGTCAAAGGTGCTGCAGTCTCCGCAAAATTCGGGATAAATCTCCTGTAATAGCCCGCCAATCCTAGAAATACCCCGCACCGCCGTCTTTGTCCTTGGAATTGGAAACTCCTTGAGTGCCTCCAGTTTGGAATTTTCTGGTCTCACAGTTCCATTTCC